>RBNI01000046.1:0-49156 GCA_003990745.1 Jimgerdemannia flammicorona | reverse complement strand
AAAAAAAAAAAAAAAAATGCTAGTTATACTCAAGCACAAGATGTATCAAGTAATGAAGGAAGTACACGAGCAAGGATACTTAGGAGAAACCAATATATATGATAAGACAAGATGAACCATGTGGTGGTCCAAGATGGAAGAAGACCTGCGCCAATTTGTCAAAGGGTGTGACAAGTGCCAAAAACAGAAACAAGATCAGTAAGACCAGGCACCTGGGTCATCAAGAATTGAGCCTATCCATTTCTTTTTTTTTTTTTTTTTTTTTTTTTTTTATCTCACCTCACCCTACTCTCACACTACAATTTCCAAACCAATAACAATCTAAGCACCTTTAGGATATGAGTTGCGACCTCACTGCCTGAGTAACTAGATTCTCCTACCTAGCCTGCCCCACCCAAGAGTGGGTATGTGTTGTGAGCCCCAACCACCTCAAGTACTTGGCATCTAGTGCACCTAGCCTATCCCTATTAGTGCCTCCCTATCTTGCCCATCTTGCCCATCTTGCCCGGTTGCCCAGTTGCCTATGTCATTTTTCCCATTTTGCCTGTCTTGCCCATATTGTCCATCTTGCTGTCTTGCCCGTCTTGCCCATCTTGCCCATATTACCCGCGTCTTGCCTGTGTCATTTTGCCCGTTTTGCCTGTCTTGCCCATGTCACCCAACTTGCTGTCTTGCCCGTCTTGCCCATCATGCCTGTATTACCCATCTTGCCTGTCTTGCCCATCTTGCCCGTCTTGCCCGTCTTGCCCATGTCACCTGTCTTGCCATCTTGCCTGTCTTGCCCATCTTGCCTGTGTTACCCATCCTGCTTGTCTTGCCTATCTTGCCCATCTTGCCTGTCATTTTGCCCATTTTGCCCGTCTTGCTCATGTTGCCCGTCTTGTCTTTCCTGTGTTGCCCATCTTGCCCATTTTGCCCGTCTTGCCCATGTCGCCCATCTTGTCTTTCCTGTATTGCCTATCTTGCCCATTTTGCTGGTCTTGCCTGTGTCGTTTTGCCCGTTTTGCCCATCTTGCCCATGTCTTCTGTCTTGCCATCTTGCTCATATTGCCCATCTTGCCCATTTTGCCCATTATGCCCATCTTGCTCGTTTTGCCCATTTTGCCTGTCTTGCCCATTTTGTCCATCTTGCTCGTTTTGCCCATCTTGCCTGTGTCGTTTTGCCTGTTTTGCCCATCTTGCCCATGTCACCTGTCTTGCTGTCTTGCCCGTCTTGCCTGTTTTGCCTGTGTTGCCCATGATACCCATGTTACCCATCTTGCCCATCTTGCCCATCTTGCCCATCTTGCCTGTGTCGTTTTGCCCATCTTGCCCATATCGCTGCCTGTCTTGCCATCTTGCCCATCTTGCCCGTCTTGCCTGTGTTACCTATCTTGTCCGTTTTGCCCATCTTGCCTGTCTTGCCTGTCTTGCCTGTCATTTTTGCCTGTTTTGCCCATCTTGCCCTTGTCGCCCATCTTGTCTTGCCCGTCTTGCCCATCTTGCCCATTTTGCCCTGTCATCTTGCCTGTGTTGCCCATCTTGCCCATTTTGCCAGTCTTGCTCATGTCGTTTTGCCCATTTTGCCCATCTTGCCCATGTCACCCATCTTGCCCATGTCGCCCATCTTGCCGTCTTGCCTGTGTTACCCATCTTGCCCATTTTGCCCGTTTTGCCCATCTTGCCCATCTTGCCTGTCTTGCCTGTATCGTTTTGCTGGTTTTGCCTGTCTTGCCCATGTCGCCCATCTTGCCATCTTGCCCATCTTGCCCATCTTGCCCATGTTGCCCGTGTTACCCGTGTTGCCCATCTTGCCTATCTTACCTGTGTCATTTTGCCCATCTTGCCTCGAAATTCTTGAAATCCTTGTAACTTGCTGAAACTAGAAGCTATGGCTATGCCGAAAAGACCAGGTCAGACTCCTATACCTAAGGGATGAGGTACACCTGTTTGCGCTCCTTGGAGCCTATATTTGTGGCCCCCAAAACTTGAGAAGCTCACCATCCTGGTGGCTTAGATGTGGAGCCAACTGTTTGGTCCAAGTGAAAGGGATGGAGCCTATCCATTTCCACTATATCACAATAGATATCATTGGACTACTACCAGTAACACTATCAGGAAACTGCTATATTATAGTTATTGTAGACCTCTTCACCAAATGGATAGAGGCAGGAGTATTACAAGAAGCCAATGCCCTCTCTATAGTTAACTTCTTACACTGAGAAATCATCTGCTACTACAAGACACCAAAGCAAATCACAACAGACCACAGAACGGAATTTGTCAATAGATTCTATGAGATACTGTATCAGAAATATAAGATCCAGCACATCAAGACCACCATGTACCGCCCTCAAGGAAATGGACAGACAGAGAGAACCAACAAGACTCTCAAGAACATCTTAGTGAAGATCTCAGAGACATATGAGAATTGGGATAACTATCTCCCAACCACCCTCTCTGTCCTACAAGACATACAGTCACAGAGCACACACTTTACCCCAAGGGAGCTGCTCTTCAGAGAAGAAGATTCTGATGGAACCTCAGCCACAAATCTAGACCTAACTTGGAGATAGATTGATGCAGAAATCCGGAGACTACCCCAAATCAGGAAGAAGGCTGAAGATTACATCACCAAGTCACAAGCACTGATAAGGAAGAACGTGGAAAAGAATCATAAGGCCCTAGAACTCATCCGAATCAGAGAAAAGGTTCTACTGCATCATAATATGGTAGAAGCCTCATGGTTGCGAAAACTGGAGCCCAAATGAGAAGGACCCTTCTATGTGCAAGATATCAAGGGAACTACCTTCTGGCTTAGAAAAATCTCAGGAACTATACTGCCTACTACAGTATATAGGACCAGACTCAAGAAGTACCATGAACCTATACAAGAGAAGCAAAATGTGATGACCACCCATGAGGTTCTAGTCCACGAATTATAACAACATGTCCCGTGACCAGTAGGCTATCTGTCTGGACCATTCTCTAAGGGATATGACACTGGCAACTACTCATCTGTGAGACTTTTGAAGTCAGGGGAGTTCAAACCATTAACTGATTGATCAAGATCAGAATCAGGCCCTTGCTCTATATGAAGGGAGCAACCCTTCACCATTATGCCAAAATACAAAGAGAAGACACCAGCCCATAAACAACACTTTTCGACCCCTTGCTAGAGGTTATGGGATCAGAAAATTTTTCAGGACTGGACCAATGAATAAGGATGCTCAGGAAGATCCTTATTCAGGAGGAAGATGTAATGTTGACCCCAGAATGATGACATCAGCACAGGAGACAGCCTTTCCTTGTAAGCCACCAGATCAGAGCACAAGAAGATCATATAGCATATGAGATGAGCAATGGTGACCAACTATGAGTCATTGTGACCACAGTATAAGCATCCTGAAGAATATAAAAGAAGAATTAAGAAACTGCAGTAGCAGCAACCAACAAGAACCACCAATTCCAAAATAGCTCAAAGACTTACTACAAATGAAATGCCTGCTGCCCACCAAACCTCAAGGTCAAGGAACCATCAAGGCATCTTGATTGAAGAAAGGATGTTCCAAGACATCAGAATAGCCAAGGAGACCCACTCAAGAAGGACTCCTAGTGTCAACCTGGGTAATGCAGACCATTATCACTTTATTCTCTACTGCTACGAAATGGAAACAAGGATCACCATTGCTACCGAATACCTCCAAATGTGGCAGGAGTACGAAATAGGAAACCTTCTCTGCTGGGAGTTCCCACAGGCCAGCACTTAAGAGCTACAAGATGCCACTTCCATGGATATACATGAAATGAGAACAGCTAAGAAGATTCATCAGATCTTCAGGCATGCACCATGCTCGATCCCCAACTTGAAGTATGTTAGAGTCTCAGACTTCAGAGATCTGTCATCTCACCATATCAATGCACTAGAAGCCAGAGTGGCCACAGAAGCTCAGTCCACTATCAACTTCAACAGTGATGAAGTAGAAGACTTCTGGCATTCCATCCTTCAGGACAACCCAGATCAATTTCTATAAGGATTGATCTCAGCATTCCAAGGCCCAAGCATCTGGGTTAGATCTCTACATAACCCCACATTTGTCCCCTATTTTGTGGAAGAGAACCTTATAGACTGGAGAGCTCCAGATCTTGTTCCCAATTTTCCCACCACCGAACATGATGATGTCATTGGCGATGATGTCATCCCATATGACATCAAAGCACGCAAAAACAATGAATTCACAGATCTCATCTCCTTTAGTGATGATGATGATGAAGTCCCTATAATCCTGAACATTCTGCTCTAAGTTCCTTGTTACACTAGATAATGCCAGCACTGGTATTCTCATGTAACACTGGATAATGCCAGCTCTGGTATTCTGAGGTGATGCAGAATTGTTCTAGCACCAGTATTTTGGTGTGATACTAAATAATACCAGTATCCTGAACCTGTACAACCATCAGTGTTAACCCTGGAACTTAGTAGTTTTAGTTATTGGAATTTATATTTAGCTTTATAGCTTAGCAACCATTGAATTGTATTTTGTATAAATACCCCTCTTATTTCCTCTGAAATAAAGTCAGTCAAGTTCACCTACACACTTCCTTGCAAACAATCTAAGAGATAACAAGACTGTTAAAGATAAGAAGTTTGAGGACTATAAGACCTTGGGAAGGCACTCCAATAAGAACTTGCTTATAACAAACTTGAGTTAATCTAAGAGATACACCTTAAAGAGAATCTGGCATATTTGAAGAACTCAGCGACCACTACATGACATTATATATGGAGACAACTAATGTTGAATAGTATTCCAGCAACTGACTGAGTACTGTTACTGGGAATAATTTTCAATCACCATAGCTAGAAGTTGTTGATTGATATAGCTATACTTCAAAGAGAGATTGACACTCCAAATGACTATAGTCAGTAAAAGAAGAAATGGTAACTCACCCATCAAGACATCAAAATTTAGTGGTATATATGGAGAAGAGATAGCAGATAGGGCAGTAGAACTTGAGATAGTGGTATAATTGAGAGTGATACTATTATTGGTAGAAGAGAATTGTGATGAGTGAATTGATTGAGGGGCAGAAGTATGATTAAGATGTATTAAATAGAAAAGGTCATTGAGACAGTGGTCTTGTTTGGAAAAGTGGTCCATAATATCTTCTAGAATGGAGGAGAGTTTGGGACCAGACTGTTTTGACACTATGTAGATAGAAATATATATAGAGTGGTATATAGTAGAGCTGCTTGTAGTGTCTTCCTTAATAGTTTGAGATTGAATATCTACATATAAGGTAGAATGCTACAATAGTGATATCATTAGTATCTTTGGTAGGACTCTCATGGAGGAAGTACAGAACTTGCTCAATAAAGTGGAGATCAGAATTGTGTCAGCATAACAGTGAGTCAATTTCATATTGACCATAAGAAGAGAGGTTGAATCAATATAGAATGTAGGTGTTAACAACTTAAAACATGCAAGAAGAAAAGAAATAAGTGGTAGAGTAAATGAGTACTATTCTACTGAGTGATCAATATATATATCTAAGTAGCATAAATTTATCTTAGTAAATACTAGCTAGAGTATATCATATATGTCAATTGTCTTTTACTTTAGTACTGAATAACTATAGCATCAAATGTATCTGGCACTGAATATTTAGAACAAGCATAAAAATATAATGTAAGATCTCTATACTCTACTTCTAATCTGTGATCACAAGTAAACTAAATATTGCATATTTATTAACTTATAATCTCAGTTGATATTACTTATAGTATCTTGTTATTGGTCCAAGAGATTATCAATTCTGGACAAGGGATAAGTATATTTTTCAGTAACTGAATTGAGCTTTCTGTAATCTATACAGAGTCTCCATCTTCTCTTCTTTAGTATAATAAGTATAGAGCTGGCCCAAGGACTAATAGAGGATCAGATGACTCCATTGTCTAAGAGTTTTTCAATGCATTTCTTTTCAAATATTTTAGATGATGGGGTATTCTATAAGGCTTCTGCCAGATGGGTGTTGCATTTTCTATATTTATACTATAGTGATATAATGGATTATATAGTAGGTTTCCATAGTTATTAGTAAAAATATATTGATATCTATAGAGGAGTTCTACTAGTTATTACTATTGTTAAGGTATTAGTTCTTCTCCAATATTGGTGGAAGACTTCACTTTCTCCTAGATTACATAGGGGCCTTTCTTTTCTTTTAGGATCTTTTGCCATTTTCCAATAAGTTTAAATTATAAACTTCTATATGAGTTAAATTGAGATGGAGTATTAGGTGTCCTGTAATAGTTCTCTTTGGCAATATGATGCTTTTCCAACTCTGGTTGATTGTCTGAGAGTGTATAGAATTCATCTTATCAGAGAATATATATCTCTTCATTTCCAGGTTCTTGATATCTTCACTGAATTCAAAGATGAGGTTTCTTGGATTAAGTGTAGCAAAGATTTCGAAAATGGTTTGCTCTCCTGGTTCAAGGATGAGGTTTTTGTATAATTTGACTGATTTATAATATACTTGCTGGGGGGTATCCTTCTTGAGATAGTTGACCTTGAGGAGATATACTTTCTTTTTGTCTAAGCTTCTAAATCCTTTGGTTTGTCTTATTCCTTCAGTCAGTTCGGATACTTCTTATAATTGAGGGGTCTTGACTTCTATAAAGACTGCTTGTACAATCTTTTATCTTTAAAGATTTAGTACTATTCTGTTTTATTATTATATAAGATAACCTTAATTTCACCAGTATATCCTAAGTCTATAGTTCCTCTTTCAATAGTTACTCCTTGTCTGGCAAGTTCTGATCTTAAGGTTAGTTGGATATAAGTTCCATTAGATAGTTGTATGACTAGTTCTATTTTAAATATCACTGTTCTTTCAGACTTGATAGGTTTATCTTCCAAGCTATAGAGATCATACTCTATATCTTTCTGATGAGCTTTAGTCAGGGGTTTGGCCTTGGGATGTAGCAGGACATACTCAGCAATATCTTTACTGAGTTTAGGTTGTCCTTGGGCAGAAGCTCCATTAAATATAAGCCTTAGACTCTAAGGTTGAGGTGTAGCCATCTGGCTCCAGTAGAGAGTTCTCATAGATAGTTGATTTCTCTTTTTTCTATAGAGTCTAGGGCTTTCATAAAGTTGGTGGCATCTTCTATCCATTCTTGGTAGGTTGCATGTCTAATGAGGGCTAGGATGTCTTATTTCAGATCATAGATCTTAAGGGCCTTTCTTTTTGATTTCTTGGTCTAGCTTTTTAGGATCTGAGTTCTGTTTTCTCCTCTTTTTAGTGTGTGAATAATAACATCTTGACTGAGATGAAACTTCTGATATTAGCAGTCTTGGCAATCTGAGTATCTTCTATGGTTGCAGTATTCCATTGCTCAGAAATATCTTCTCAGTTATTAATTTCTTATTGTCTTAGGAATCAGTATCCATCCTAGTCATAAGTTAAAGAAAGAGTAACTAAGGGATATACTATTGTTTGAGGGAAGAGGTCATGTTCTCTAGCTCTGCTTTTTAACATTATAGTTATCTCTTGGAAGATAGTTGTCTGCACAATTATAATCAGGACTTCTTGACTATAGGGTCTCTGTCTTTCTAATTGGTCCAATAGATAGCATAAATAGCAGTAATTCTAAGTAGAGTAGAAGACTATTTGGGGCTGATATCTTTCTAGCCAAAAGGCTTTTTTTTGGTATATTTCTTGTCTTAGGATAATAGTAATTATTCTTGGGCACACTTTGATATTTCAGAGATCATTAACTTCTGGTAGTATCCAGGAAGAATTATTCTAGAGAATAAGTTCCAGGAGCTCCTTCTGTTCAGAAACCTCTTGTTCAGGAGTTTCTTCTTCTGATATTTCTTGACCCCAAATTGCTTATACATACTTCTGCAACTTCAATTATAGGTGTTCTTGAAGTGTGATTGCATTTTATCTTTGTTTGCCTATACTCTGAGCAGGCTATACTAGGCGAATTCCTTGTTCCAATGATCTTGGAAGAGTGTTCAGGACACTTGTGTCTTTTGAGACAGATGGGGAATCATTTGATTTGTCCTATAATGACTTCAATTATGATGGGAATAATATTTTTGACCCATATAATATCTTCTGGTCTGTCATCTACTAGGTTGATTTATAGACTGAGTCTGGGATCATTTCTATCTTTGGATTCTTCTTCTTTATCAATAGTAGATTCTTTACTACTGACATACTCTTCCTAAATAGTAACCTTCTTCATTTTCTTTAACTGTTTATAGTTAGTCACTTTAACTCTGTACTTCTTTCCTCAATTATTGAATTTGAGTACTTGTTGACCAATATTGATAACTATAATCATTTCTTTCATCCAATTGGTACTAAGGATCATATCATAAAAGAGATAGTGATGTTTCATACTTCTCTAAGAGGTTGAGTTCAAGCTCTATCTGCTACTATAATACTGAGGTTGGATGGTCTGTCAATAGACCATTAGAGTATATTCAGGAATTATTTGGCAATAAAATAGATAGCTACTTCTATATAAATGAGGATTTTAGCTTTTTGATCTCTAATATCACTATGCAGATAGGTGCTGACATATCTATCTATGGTCTAAATAGTAGTTGGGGCTGGTTTTTGTTGTGGAATTAGGATCTGACCAGTGCTGGATCTGGTAGTTCTTAATAATTTGTTTTGGACTCTAATAGATATCAGTTGTAGGAACTGCAGGAGAGGGACTTCCATCTTAGCATCTTGAATCTTTTTCCAGGCTTCATTGTAAATGTCTCTGGTATGAGTTTGGAAGTATATCTCTTCTTGGGCTTTGGGAAAGTAGGCTTCTGTTCTTCTTGTTTTATTTCTTCATTCTTTAAAGATAGTTTGTTTATTTTAGGAACAAAAGGTAAGGGAAATCAGAGAGGTGGTTTCACTTACTCTTCTTCATGTTATTTATCTTTTTCTTGGATAATTCTTCTACTGGTATTTCTGGATGGTCTTCCTATAGGTCTCTTTCTTTTTTCTACTGGGTGAACTGTCTTTTTAGTAATGTTCTTGGCTGGATATAAGTCTAGGTTCCTGTAGTCTTTACTGTTGCTTTTTTCTTCAATGTCTTTGACAGAGTGGGCTTCAGTCTTCTTATACTGGGTTTCATTCTTTCAATTTGGTAGTTCTAATTCCCTTCAGTTACTTCTTCTATTGTTATATTCAGTAGTATAGTATCTGAACTATCTATAGTGAAAGCATTGAACTTGAGCTCTATCTTAGACAGAGTATCTTCTTTCTTCTTGCTAATAGTTCCTGTTATTTCAGAGTGGGTTGCCTTAGTTCCTTTGTGGTCAATACCCTCTGTTGTCCTGTGAGTAGCTATAATTTTTACATGTGGTGAGTTTTTCAATCTGCCTGACCAATTGGTCTAACTTGGAGCTGAGATCTTAGATTTTGTTCCTATCTTTCTTCTATTCTTTAGCTGGTTTTCTTTCTTTGGATATTTCTTGTCCTTGAAAGAGTTCTTATAGAGCTTTGACCAAGAGGTCCTCCTTATCATTCTTCTTGTCATAGTTACATCAGATAGTTCCTTATCTGATATCAAAAAATCCTTGGTTTGCATCTACTTGCTCTTTGGCCCTTCTAATGCCTAGAGTTTGGATATACTGAGTAATGTTAAGGGGAATCTCATTTATGAAGATAGTATCTCAAGTAGATCTTTAATAATACTGTCACTGGGGCAGTTGGATTTTCTGGCTGACTCTTTCTTATCAATTCAATCCTCATCCTCTCTTCCTTTCTTTATTATATATCAGACCTCTGCTGTATATTCTAAGCCCATTTGAATTGGTGTGGTAAGTCTGGTAACAACTCTATTGGCCCTCTTAGCAAGTGCTTTGTCATGTGTCCCCTAGGTTTTATTATTGATAAGTTTTAGCATCGGATCTCCTGGTTTGACTTCCTTGACTAATACTGGAACTTCTGTCTCTAGGTCCACAAGACTCACTTACTCTGCTCCTTTCTCCAGTCGTTCCTTCAGGATTAGTTGCTGTAAGAATAGGCTTCTTTCTCCCAGACCCTCATTTGATACATTATGTTCTGTAGCTGCTTGTGGGCAAGGGGGGCCAATTATGTCCTCTCCTTTCCCCCCCCAGCTTATACATTCTATACTAATCTAGTACTATAGCTATTTTGCCCAACTCTGTACCTGCTCTTGTTGAGATCAGTTCTATCATGGCCATCTCTATAGGTGTAGTATTCTTGATTGTTTGTATTTGGTATTCTAAGATAATTCTGATCATGAACAGCTTGACTGGTTTACTGATGACAAATAGCAGAAGAAGTTTTATACTTACCCTCTTCATACTCTTTACAAGACTGCTGATTATGCTATAAATGCTATATACAATTCTATTAGCTATGTTGCAGTCAGATTCTGCTTGATTAAAATAATAAAGATACTTGAGTAATTGAGCAATTGTATATTTTCTTTCTTTTCTTTTCTCCTCTCATGCCTCTGGTAATTCTCTCATTGTTGAGAATGCATCAAATTATCCATTTCATATTAGTCACTTAGTATTCAGTTGTGATATCAGGTTACTGTTGTTGGTTCAGAGTATATGTGTATTTTATTTAGCTTCTTTTATCTTTGCTTGGTGTATTTTTATCTTCTTTACAGCTATAACAAAATGGTTAATACAGCCTGTCTCTTAGGGGATTACCTCTCTGGCCTTATTATTACTTCTTAGCTAGTTGTTTACTTTACTGACCTCTTTTGGCTTTTTGCATTACTTCTACCTCTGGCAGTATTGATTGCCACTTCTTTTCTTATTCTTGAAGGCCTTATCATTTATTTCACTAATATATATTTCTTCTCTACAATGAATAAACTCTTACTTGAAGTCTAACCCTAACTTAGGTATCTTATCTGATTTCTACTTTTGGCTAGACTTAGCATTATAGACCAAATCTGTTCCAAATTAAGAAGACAGTCACTTTGATTAGCTAAGCCTCTCATTAGGTATAAAACCCTCTTTTTCATTATTTTTCATTACAAACAAAGGTCATATAATCCACATTTCACAATTTAAATTAAATAAACAAATCTACCCCTATATTTTTCAGTAATATTGGCCTTGCCATTCTTCATTAGTAATGATACCACTGCTATCTGTCTCTTTATATGCTTTGGTGCCAATCTCTATAGTACTGAGTATCATAGCATTGATCTTCTCTCTCTTAGCTTTAGTAAGAGTAGTTTTATAGTAATTTACAGATCATACATAGATATATGACCAATATCAGTATATTTATCATTACTACATAATGCTAAAGATGGTGATGAGATTACAATCTCATCTGATTCAGATACTAAAGTCTTATATCCCAATATCTCTCTAATATCTCTTCTCCTTATATATAATAAGTATGGTCACCTGAATACTAGTTTGGATATAACCCCAACTGCTGGCTGTATGGCCTCTCAGCTAACTCTGATTTGGTCAAAGAGATGATTATAATAAGAAAGCAGATCTCTGATCTACTGACTCAAGTGATCAATCTGGCTAAGATTAATACCCAACTAATACTGCAGCTTACTGTGCACTTGGCACCCACCACCTACTCATCATTTGTACTCCTTTGGAAAGTACTCCAGGTGCCCTATCCACCACTATAATATAAGGTTGTTTGCCCCCACTCTGACTGGTCCTGCTGCAAATATACAATTGAAGGCCCAGAAATGAATATACAAGTAAGCTACTAAAGCCACTGTATTATAGTCTGATGTATCACCAAAAGAGGCAATACCCACAGCTATGTCCCTAGCTGCTAAAGCTATGTCCTCTAAAAAGAATAAAACCAGGCTCTTGAGTCAGTGCCCTAGGCTACATCTGTGAGATCTAGTGGTGCCAGTCCATCTCCATCCCCTGCTTTGTCCACTACCATACCAAATTATATACTACTACCATCAAGAAGGGTTTTATCAAAGATAGGACCCTGGTATATTCAGAGCTAGAGAGGGCTGCCATCATAGCTGCTCTCTTATGCATGATCCAAAAGTCAACCTCTCATTAATCACTGACAGAAATGAGTACTTAGCTGCAGTATGTTTATATTTACAGCTTTACATACTTGAAGATTGAGCAGATTCAGAAGAATCTATATGATGTCCATATAATATTATCAAAGGTTCTCAATATGTTATATATCTCAATATCAACTATCAAATTTCTTTTACACTCTAATTATATTAGTATTTCTAAGAAGATAAGGTGCTTGGATTCTTAGTGCTCTCTACCTGAGATGCTGTGCTCTCCTAAAATAAGAATACTATTGAGGCTTTTAAATTGCAGATACTTCAATTATTCTATGCTCAGATCTAATAGCTGATGGGTGATGCTACTGCAAAGTGGCCCAAGGTGTAGAACTTCTACAAGTATAGACTGTAGAACTAAGTCTATTCTCATCTCTATCACCTCCCTATCAGCTGGCTCTGCTTCAAAGATAGGGGGGTACTGTTGCTATAACAGATAAAATATTGATAGATCTTAAAGCAGAAGCTTATTCTTTAGATATCTCTCCAGCTATTAGCATTAATGCACCCAGACCCAAATGAGAGTCAGGTTCCTCAATGAATATGGACTAACTCAGAATAAGTTCAATATGCTCAGTCAGTTGATTTGTCTTACTGTTGATGGTCTTTTTATTTGGAAAATATAGTTAATTTTACTACATCTCTCTCTACTCATTCAAATGTCTTCTCTCTCTCATTATATTAAATTATGCATTATCAGAATGGTGGTCTCATAGTCCTTATATCAAACCAATTTATGCTCCTTATCTCTGGGTACTCTGCTAACCTCTTTTATTTCTAGTTCATATTTCAGGATCTGGTATTGATTGTGATTTATACCCCCCTATCTCTCTCTATTAATAGACTCCAATCTTGTATCTGGTTTCTTCTAGATAAGGCCCTTTTGATCAGTAATATCAACACATACTTTATTGTCTATTTTAGTAATATGTCTCTGGTTCTCATGATCAAATAGATGTCATTGATATCTCTATGATGATGTGGTCTTTGAACCACCTAACTCTGATAACTGGATTCACATGTATTGACTATGTGTTTGTTACCATATCTCTCTACATATCTCTTTTCTGCTCCACTTCCCTTGTCTTTACCAATTACCCTTTACTTCTCACCATCTCCTTTCTCTTCTCACTCTTGCTGGCTACTGCATTGGCTTGTATCTGCCATTTCTCTATGAAGTATCTGACTAATTCAGTTATTCAAGTGCTGTAGTTAGGTCTATTAGGACCATATTACTGGCTTTTACTCTGAGGAAGATTACTGGGAATTTGTAAACTCTCTTAACTCTCTTTTGATCTCTAGTCTATAGTCTATATATGAGGATATTCTGGGCTTATATAATGTTAGGGAAATTAAGGTTGTGCTACTCCCATGGCAAAACCTTCTTTATAGTATATTCTTGATCTCAGAAACCATTCATGGTTTTAAGCAAGTATATCACTATAGGATAGCAACTTGATATGTCAGCATATGACCTTACACCATTCTATCAGATTTAAGTCATTTATCAATAAAGTGTGAAATACATGACCTATGCAACTTTAATAAAAATGCTATCTCTTTATAACAAAAGGTTATAAGCCTCATTAGTACTAATTAGCTACAGCAAATAAAACATCTATTTAAAATACACTATGCTAAAAATATCTGATGATCAGCCTAGTAATATGAGCATGGAAATAGATATATCATTTATGAGTATTCTACTAACTACAGATATAACTACCTCAATAGATATAGGAAACACATTTTCAGTTATTAGTATAAATACAGCTAAGAGGTCTATCTCCATCTTCAATAGAAAAGACTATACTATTTGGATATATCATATAATAAATCTCCTTGACAAATATAGCTTAGCAGAGTATATAAAGTTATAAGTACTAATTCAAGATTACAATATTGCAAATGATTGCTGAGCATTATACAAGATCATATTCATATTATTGATCTTACAAATGAAGTTCATAATATATATATAATGACTATATAAAAGATGTAGGAGACTCTACACAATTATTATATACAAGTATCTATATTGAATTGGTTCTACTTGAAATCTCAACTATTCAATCTTCAAATGAAGTCTAAGGAGAGTATTTATAAATATACCAGTTACATAGAAAATCTGGTGAATCAAGTGAATTCTCTCAGTATATCTGCAGATTATATTAGATATGAATTCATAGTTATAGCACTCATAAGAGAACTTCTGGATATATATATTATAATAGTAATAGTCATATATGAGAGTAAGAGAGTCTCTGATTATGTCTCCATGATAATGAGTCTCATAAATGAGGAAATACACTAAGGAAATGGTGCTGAAAATATCAAAAATACCTTTTATAAGTTCTATGGTAAATATGGTCAAAACTAGCACTAACAGTAGAATCAAAAGTGTAGTCAACAATAAGGTTAATGAACTTAAACCTAAGCTTAATATATAATTGTAATCAATCAGCCTAGTATGATGGATATTATAAATACTATAACAAATATAGATACATAAAGTAGCATTGTTATAGTTGGGAAAATAACAAGAAGAGTGGTGAAAATAAGCAATAACATAGAAGTCAGCATTGGCAATGTGAACATGAGAACTATTAGGAAGCATAGCAATGCAAATACTACTGAAACTAATGAAAGCAGTAATCTATTTTTTATATAACCTACTAGTTCCACCATCAGTATAAGATCCACTATTAAATCTACCAATCTGTTATCTATTAATCCTAGTCAGAAAAACATTTTTAGGCTGACAAAAAGTGATGATGTCAATACTACTAATAATTATATATTCTCTAAATATACATCCAATGAATGTGCCAACAATAGAGTTGATAATAATGATATCTGGCTAATAGATTCTGGAGTAACTCAATATATAATACTATATAGAGAATGGTTCTCTATGTATGAGCCTTTCAAGTATACTATATCTATTAAATTAGGAGAGAACAATAACATCAATGTTCAAGGAAAGGGAAATGTAGAGATTCATCTTAACAGAAATATTATCAAGTTTATTACTATTTTTATAAATATACTATATGCTCTAGAGATAGGAAATAACCTCTTCTCTATTGGTAAAATAACAAATCAAAATAATAAGAAGATCCATATATATTTAAAGAGTGTTATAGTATAATAATGAGCTGATGACAATCTCAAAGTATGGTAATCTTTATATGATCAATGAGATACCAAATAGTGTGAAAGTCTCTACTTATATAATAACTATATCTGATGTATCCAAATATGGTACCAATACTTAAGATATATTGACAAGACAAGTCTCAAATGTATAATAAGAAGTAGCTTGGTAAAAGGATTACCAGTATATATATATTCTGAGGATAACTTTTATAAGGTATGCATGGAAAACAAAGCTTCCCAGTGATCATTTGAAGAACAATTGAAGTATGTCTTAGAGATTCTTAATCTCATCCACAGCAATATATATGGCCTGATATATACTCCATCATATTCTAGTAAGAGATATTTTCTGATATTTATAGATGATCATAAATATAAGATATATGTATATTTCCTATTAACAAAGAGTAAAGCCTTTGAGAAATTCAAAGAATTCAAAGCAATTACTAAGAATGAAACAGAATTTAGAATATATACTATATACTCAGATAATGGATATAAATTCTTCAGAAACACATTCAGGTAATTCTTGATGAAACATAGTATAAGATATCCTATAATGACTCCTTATATGTCTCAGCAGAATGATGTAGCTGAGTGATTTAACCATATGGCTATAGAAATGGTATATATATAATCAATGCTACTGGACTAGAATATTCCAATTGGGCCAAAGCCATCAATACATATAGTAGTATATATCTATAAAAGATATATATCTTAATTACTAAGCAAGGAAGCTAACAACAATAAGTACAAGAATAATGATCTTACTTCTAAAAAATTTTGGAGTAGAACTAAGTGAGATATATTACATCTATACATATATATTTAAATGTAACATATATGTCTTTGACAAAAGTAATACTATCTGATATAAATTCAAGTCAAAGATAGTCAAGTACATACTTCTTAGATATAGTAGGAAATTGTATAGGCTTTGGAATTCATAAACAAGATATATAATAATTCACAAGATATACAATTTAGTAAAAAAGGAAATAATAAGCAGGTATATATAGAAATACTTATAGAGATCTCTATATCTATATTCCTACTAGTATAATAACTAGCAATACTAATATCTCTGATGATTCCAATAGTGAATCAAAATTAATATCAACTGCTATATATACCTGAGCCAGAGTTAACTAAGCCAAGAATTACCAAGATCAAAGACAAAGATGATAGTAAATATAATGTTAAAAAATCTTCTATAAAGGATAAAAAAATGCAAAAGTACTTGAATATATTCTGAGAAATACATTCAGAATTAGGAAGTCATTGAGATATACCAGTGAGTCCCAGATAGCAATAATATCAAAATGGTAAGCTATGTTAAAGCATATTAATATACATATATTACAATATCTTACAGTGAGCCAAACATATATAATAAAGCTATGCAATCTTCCAACAAAAGGAAATAGTAATATATGATGGATGAGGAATACAATTCACTCATCAAAAATAGTATATAGAATCTAGTACCTCTTCTACCAAACTATCAAGCAATCAGATCCAAGTGGATGTATAGAATAAAGCACAATACTGATGGCAATATAGAGCAGTATAAAGCTCATTTCATTGCCAAGAATTATTCATAGGATAATGATATAGACTACAATGAGATATTTTTATCAGTATTTAAGCTATAGCAATTATAGATTGATTGTTATATTGGAGTATTGTAGAGTACAATTGATCATATCTTAACTTCTTTAGTAGTTCTCAAAGCTATATAGCTTTCTTTATTACTATATATAATACATAATACTCTGCTTACATAGATGATGTTGTTAATAAATATTTCTTATATATTTGCTATAAAATAGTTCTATTTTTACTGATTTTAAAGAGATATCTGATCATAGACCATCTGTTATTCAGATTACCAGCCCAATTAATATCATATATATCAGATAACCTTATAGTACTCCTACTTAATCTATTACTACTTAAACTTAGTATATAGGATATTATTTTTTAATATATCTGAAAATATACTTAATTGCTATCTAATGTAAATTGATATAGTAGAATGAGTACTACTCCACTTTGTTGACTATATATAATATGTTAGGTCTTGTTCTAAGTATAAGATATATGAGAGATTCTATAGCTTACTGATAGAAGATATTATTATCTTAGGTATATTAGACTTCTTTAGCCTTACAGATGTCTCTATAGAGGTTCTAATAGATTTATATTCACTATACTAAATCATTCAAGTATAGTCCAAATATATATAGCTTGTGATATATATATAGTGTATTCATACCTATTATATATGATCAATATTTCAAAAAGATAGGATATATTATCCATATATATTGTGATAAACCAAAATATACCACCTAAATTATAACTTAGCCAGATGATATGAACACATAGCATAGTAACCAGTAACCATTGCTATGAAAAACTGTGTAAATAGCCAGACTACCAGATAAGATATATCTGTGTAAAACCTGCACACCTGTACAAGACCTGCACACCTGTGCAAGACCTGCACACCCATGCAAGACTTGCATACTTGTCATAGATAGCAATCTATAATTAGCAATTTAGTAACCAGATAACAACCAAAACTGTATAAAATACCCCAGAGACAAGAGTGAATAAACCTCAGTTCAAAATTCAAAGTGAAAGACAAGTCTGCCTACCACACTTCGAGAGGAACTCTACAGCTACTACTAGGAGATTGTGAGCTTATTTCCCCTCTCCAGTCTACTTTCTGATACAAAGAATGAGTTCATTTTTAGTTCACTTGTCAGATAAGCCTGAAGTTTGCCACCAAGTTTAAGGAGAACTTTACTGCCATTTGAGTAATCTGCAACATAAGGAATAAACTACCATTTCTAAGTTATCTGCATTCCCAGAAAGCCTAAGAGAAAACTGTCTTGCTTGAGCCAGTTTCTGATGCAACTTTATAGTGAATCTGTTTGTGCAAACAAAGCCAGTCTTTGATGTAACTTTGCCAAGAGACCCTTTTCCAAAGCTGTCAGTTGTTCATATTCCTAGTTGAAGCTGCTGATTCAGGAAGAATCTGCATTATCTGAGTTATCCATGCCATCTGAGTTATTATTTCCAGAAGAGCTCAATTTTGAAGAACTTATACCATCTGAGTTATTTTCCAGTTAAAGCTGCTGTTTTCAAGAAGTCTGCTGATTCAGAAGAATCCATGATATCTAAGTTATCCAAATTACCCGAGTTATCAGAATTATTCATGATATCTGAGTAATTTGTTATTTCCAGTGAGTCCAAGAAGAATCTGCTGCCATTATAATTCCCAGTAAGAAGAATCCGCACCATCTTTTATTCCCAAACTGCCAATTTAGGAGAATCCATACCAAATCAAGTTATCCACCAAATTATCAGAATGTCCCATATAAGGAACCTGCCATACTATATAGAGATTATTGCACCATACAAGAGATTGTCACCCAGAAATTACATACTTTTGGAGATCATACTACACATGAATTTCTACCAATTCTCAGTTGATCCAAGAAGGAAATCCATTCACACATAAATTGCTGCTACACCCAGAGAACCATCCCAATAAGGAAATCACTTGTAGATATCCAACTTTGACTATTATACCACTAAATACTAAGAATATTTTGTTACTTTTAACAAAGTAACTAGGGGCTCAAGCCAAAATACATCAACCCCCAACCTTGTAATTTGCCTCCATTAAGCCAGGTACATTAAATTTGGGAGCTTAACTGGGAATATTTAAAAATTGATATGACTTTTCAGTTCATAAGAATCTATAGTCAAACTGGATACATTTGATACAATACTAATCTCTGCCACTACAGGAGAACCAATTATCACCAGCATCTGGACAGGAAGAGAAGTAATCATATCAAGACTTGCCAACTACTTAGCATCAGAAGGATCCCAACCAGAACCAGAAATCAGTATAGCCCAAAATCCCCAACCAGATCAACCAGACAATACAGGTGGCCCTGTTGGAGACTTTGAAGAACTTGCACAAGAACTAGAAGATCCTATTACACAAGCCTGAGATCTTACAGCCAGATACCCAATACTAGTCCCACCAATCTCACCAATAAAACTTTTACCACCAGCCTTTGCAGAATTGAAAGTAACTTCTACAAGAATACCTAGGCTCATTGCACTCCATCCAAGATCTAGAACACCATCCTCAGGATACCCAAGCACCCCCATCTCCAGTGACGGCTCAGAAAGGGAATCAGAATCAGAATCTGGACCAGAATCAGAATCAGAAGAAAGTGATGATGAAATGGCCACCTTATTGCCAACCTTTGCAGGATATCTAGAGGAAGACCCCAGAGAATTCCTTGATATAATTGAAGGAATTGCAGCCCTGGGGAATATCTCAGATGAAAGAATAATCACCATCTATAAGGCCCAGCTCAGAGAACCAGTCAGAGGAATTTTACATTGAACAGCAAATGACCCAGATTCATAATTAGCAACACAGATATAAGCAGCAGCATCTTATGAGCTAGAATATGTAGCCATAGTCCACTGGCTCATTGAAAAGTATGTAGGAAATGAAACCTGCCACAAGACTTAAGAATCTATTATAGGGATGAAGATTAACCTTAGAGAATCACCCAGAGCCTTCTTCACAAGAATCCAGAAGAGAATGCATGCAGCCAGGTTCAATGCTACCAACCAGGACATTATAGACCCAATGACCTTCATGAATGGGATTCCCCCAAACATTGCTCAGCATGTCAGTACTCTAGGCATCAGAAGGTCTGAAGTGTAGGTAGACACAGCCCAAGAATTCTTTGATATCAGACAAGGAACTACCTAGAATGATCATGACAAGAAGAATGATAAGAAAGACATCCTGGTCAAAGCCCTACAAGGACTCCTCCAAGGACAAGAAAGGTCTGAAGAAAGAAGGCCAGCCAAAGAAGAAGAAGGACAGGAGTGAAATCAAAGACCTCAGCTCCAAGTTAGACCAATTGGTTGGACAAATTGAAAAACTCACCATATGTGAAAATCGGAGTTACCAAGGATACCCACCACAGAGGAGCCAAGGTTATTCACCCAGAGATAATAGGAGCTATCAGCAAGAAGAAAGAAGATATCCTGTCTGAGATAGAGCCCAAGTCCAATGCTTCTACTGATAATTTGGACACTATGCTACTGAATGTGATAACAAAAGAAGTGATCAAAGAGACTCAGAACCACTAAACTGAAGGAATGACACTCAGTACAAGAAGACTGAAGCCCATACTGTTGAAGATTTCGAGGAAGCAAGCAACAGTGAAGACTACAGTGACCTAGACTTGTGCCCTACCAAGGTTACTACTTGGAAAACAGTCTATCTAGCAGAGAAAGGGAAGAGACCTGTAGGAAGACCATCCAGGAATATCAGCAGAAGAATTATTCAAGAAGAAAACAAAGAACATAAAGAGGAGCAGGTAGAAACACCTCCCCAAACTCCCTCACCTTTTGTTCCCAAGACAAATGAGCTACTGCCAGAAGATGAAGAAATAGAACAAGAAGAACAGGAACCTGCTGCCCCAAAGCCCAAGAAGAAGTACATCCTGAAGACTATGCTCAGAGACATCTACAATAAAGCCAGGCAGAAGATTCAAAATACCAAGATGGAGGTTCCTCTTCTGCAGTTTCTGCAACTTACACTAGCTGGAGTTCAAAACAAATTACTAAGGACCACCAGGTCCAGCACTGGCTGAGTTCTGATCCCACAATAAGAGCCAGCTTCCATTCCTATCCAAGCTGCAGAAAGATATGTCAGCACCTATCTACATGGAGATATTGGAGGACAGAAGACGAAAATCCTCATAGACACAGGAGCAGCTGTCTGTATTATTGCCAAATGATTCCTGGATACCCTCTAATGGCCCATTGATGGACCATCCAACCTCAGCATCATAGTAGCAGATGGAGCTCAAACTCAACCCCTTGGAGAAGTATGAATCATCACTATTTCCCTTGGACACATTCAGATCTCCATCCCAAAAGCTGTTATCAACAAAGCTGTCACCTATGATATGATTCTTAGCACCAACTGGATGAAATAAATAAATGCAGTTGTTGATATTGGCCAACAAGTACTCAAGTTTGACTACTGAGGCAAGAAGTACAGAGTTAAGGTGACCAGCTATAAATAATCAAAGAAGAAGAAGAAGATTACTAATCAGGAAGAATATGCCAGCAGTGAAGAGTCTACTATAGAGGAGGAAGAAGAATCTGAAGATGGAAATGATCCCAGACTCAATCCCCAAATTAACATTGTAGATGACAGATCAGAAGATAATGTATGAGCCAAGAACACTGTCCCCATTACCATCAGAGCCATTGCAGGAGAGATCAAAAAATGCCCCACCTGCCTCAAGAGATACAAGTGTCCCGAGCACTCCTCCAAGATCATTGGGACAAGGAATTCGCCTGGCATAGCCTGCCCTGAGTGCAGAAGAAAGAAGAAGAAATACAGATATATTCCAGAAACACCTACACCTGAAGCTGCAGAAGTATAAGTAATTTGGGGTCAAGAATCATTTAAGGAAGAAGAAGTTTCTGACCAAGAAGTCCCTGATGAAGAAGTTTCCAAACAAGAAGTACCTGAAGAAGAAGTGGTCTCTGAACTCATTCCCTGAGATGACCCTCACTGGACACCATCTGAAGACAATGACCCTTGGAATATGGAAGAAGGATCCAGTATAATCTCCATTATTTCTAAGAAAGAAACCCACCAAAAAAGAGCTTTTTGGCTAGGAAGATGTCCACATCTAATGGTCTTCCATTCTCCACGAGACTACTCCTATCAGTGCCATCTACTAGATCAATAAGAAAGACAGAGACCCTAAAGACCAGAACCCTCAACTACAGTTGCACAGTCAACTACCTTTCAAGAAGTTATCACAAGGTTACAAAGCTGACATAGTGGACAAGGCTTCTTCACCCAAACAGAGATATACCCCTTATCTACTCTTCCTTCAATTTATGATCAAGATGGATACCGATTCCCAAGACAACAGGAGATCAACAACCAGGAACATTATTTCCAAGCAATGGGATATTGTAACCATAGAAGATACCTAGACTGCTGAGATTGCAGATATCAGAAAATTCACCTTAGTCATGATGTTGCAATTCATATCTTGAAGAGAGGAGACAACAGAAGCCAGATCTGAAAAAGCCAGACCAGGAAGCCAGGAAGAAGAACCCTCAAGATCTATAATTTGAGAGAAGACATCCTAGCTCTCATCAGACATGCAATCTGCCAAGAATAGGTAGAAGATACCACCAACTTCATGGAAGCCCTAGACCCAACAGAAAGAAGAGGAATCAACTATCTCTAAGATCCCTCTACTGGAGCCAGATGGCCACATCTCAATCTCAGAGCCTGGAGGCTCTCTGCTAGTAGAGCTTCAGCCTTAGGTCAGCCCAAACTCAGCAAGAATATTGCCCAGTATGCCCTGCTGCATCCTAAGGCCAAACCTCTGACCAAAGCCCTCCTAGAGGATATAGGATATGATCTTCACAGTCTGGAGGACAAATCCATTAAGCCTGGAAAAAGATTCATAGTCAGAACTAGCTATGTAGCCACCCCAAGGAGCTTACATCCAACTGATCTCAAGGTCTGAACTTGCCAGACAAGGATTAACTGTAGAAGGAGGAACCATTGACCTGGGATATACAGGTGAAATCAAGATTATCCTACACAATAGCAGTGCAGAATAGCACTGAATCATTAAAGGACAGAAGATGGCCCAAGCAGTCTTCATGAAGGTCAAGACTTCACAATTATAAGAAGTATTTGAACTAACTGAAGGAACAAGACAAGCCAAAGGATTTGGGAGCTCAGAAAAGAAGAAAGTACATCTCCTTCAAGTCAATCACCTCAAGAGGAATATTCCTCAGCAAGTATATTGCCAATCAGTCAAACTGTACAAGAATCTCATTCTGGAGTCTGGAGAACAAACTACCTTCGAAATCTTTGCACCACCCAACCCCAGGAACCTCTTTTTTGAATGCAATGAAGATATCCCACACTTGGATATAGAAGGACACACATTCCCTGACAAGATGAACCTGGTGCACTCCCGAGCAACCAACCAAAGTTGGGAAACCATCATCTTGCCAAAAGGAACCATCATAGGATACCTGGTGCCTTTTCTCAACCGAGCTCATAGGGAAGTTTATGAATTAAACCTATCAGGAAATGGCAAAAGGTCCCAGAAGAAAGAAAAGGCCCCTCTGCGACCCAGGAGACAGTGAAGCCTTCCACCAACATTGGGGAAGAATTGATACCTCAGCAACAGCAACAACTAGTAGAACTTCTCCATAAATATCAAGATATCTTCACCACTAATTAAGGCAACCTACCATATAACCCATCATATCACCACAGCATAAAAACAGAAAATGTAACACCCATCCAACTGAAACTCTATAGAATACCCCATTACCTAAAAACATTTGAAAAGGAGCATATTCAAGAACTCTTAGACAATAGGGTTATCTGACCCTCAACCAGCCCCTGGGCCAGCCCTATACTTATTGTACCAAAGAAAGGAGGATGGAGACTCTGCTTAGACTATAGGAAACTCAATTCAGTCTCTGAAAAGGATGCCTATCCTTTGCCCAGAATCAAATTAGTTACAAGATGCCAGATACTTCAGCAGTATGGACCTTTTTGCAGGATTCTATAAGATCCCCATAGACCCCAAAGACATTCAAAAGACAGTCTTCCTTGCTCTAGGAAAACTGTTTGAATACCTCTGGATGCCCTTTGGACTTTGCAATACACCCCCCACCTTTCAGAGGATGATGAATTCAGTCTATGCCCTATTGGTCCACCACTGCCTGATTGTATATATGGATGATTCCAATATCTATTCAGCAAATTTCGAAGAATACCTACACCATCTAGAGGAATTCTTCAAGCTCACCCACAAGAAGTACCTGAGACTCAATGCCAAGAAATGCTATTTCAGAAAACAGAAACTTGAATTCCTTGGATTTGTAGTTTCAAAAGAAGGAACTTATACAGACTCGAAGAAAACTGAGAAGATCAACAACTGGCCAGTACCCAAGATTCTGAAGGAAATATTATCATTCTTGATACTAGTATCCTACTACAGAAGGTTTATCATAGACTTTACCCACATTGCTGCCCCAATCTGAGTCCTTCTCAAGAAAGGAGTGCTATTCAAATGGACAGAATCATAAGAGAAAGCCTTCAAAGAACTCAAGAACCATATGACTACAGCACTAATCCTTGTATACCCCAATCTACAGAAACCATTCATCCTATATACAGATGCTTCCAAAGATAGTCTAGGAGCAGTTCTAGCTCAAGAAGGACCTGATCAATAATACTATGTAATAGCTTATACAAGCCAAGCTATAAATCAGCAGCAGATGAATTATGATAGCACCAAATTGGAATGCCTTACAGTTATATGGGCAGTTACCCTGTTCAAACACCACCTTATTGAAAAAAGGTTCACTCTGATAACTGACCATTCAGCTCTCAATTAGCTATTCAACTATAAGGAACCTACTGGAATCTTAGCCTGCTGGATCCTTATCCTTCAGGATTACAAAATCACCATCATTCACAAGGCAGAAAAAGCTCACAACAATGTTGATATACTTTCCCACAAATCCCAATAAACTCAAAGAAGGGTGTCCCAAGGAACTACACCCTAAAGGAAGCTCCTCAGACCATCAAGGCACAAGAATATCTTATCTGAAAAGAATATCAGAAAGCCTGTGAATATAGAAGAGAAGCTGTAAACAACACACCAACATTGGCCCAACCTCAGACCACAAGTCTGGGACATATTCAAGAAATGTGATAACTACCAGAAGTACCAAGGAAGGAAAAATTATCAAGCACCACTGTAACCAATTACACCACCAGACAACATCTTTCAGAGATGGGGAGTAGACATAATTGGACCCCTACCAGTTACATTAAGAAAGAACAAATACATCCTTGTATTTGTAGAACATCTGACAAAGTGGCCCAAGGCTTTCCCAATAGAGATTGCAGATGCCTTAACCATTGTAGGTCTTCTCCATAGACTTACACTCAGATATGGACCCCCAGAAGAACTTATCTCTGACCAAGGCACAGAATTCATCAATAATATAATTACAAGTTATTCCCAAATTCACAAGATCCATCTCAAATAGATTATGTCATCTCTCAGACCAATGGTATAATAGAAAGAATGAACCAGACCATCAAGAAAATTCCCAGTTGACCTAAGAAGGAAATCCATTCACACACAAATCGCTACTACAACCAGAGAACCATCCTAATAAGGAAATTTCTCACAGATATCCAGCTTTAACTATTATACCACTAAACACCAAAAATATTTTATTACTTTTAACAAAATAACCGGGAGCTCAAACCAAACTCTATCAATCCGCAATCTTGTAATTTGCCTCTATTGAGTCAGGCACATTACACTATTATCTTGAATATCTGATATAGAATTGTCTTTATATGTTTTAATAATCTTACTTGTAATTTCCATCAGAATGATATTATTGACCCAAATTCCTAAGTATATAATTTCTGATGATAATTGCTAGATATATATAGATTAGCTTTACAATATTTAAATCTATTATCTAAGGGATATTTTTAATTTTCAGTTCCACAGCTTTGCTACTTATTTGATACAATAGAGACCTTTATATAATTTATATTTGAACTTCTTTTACTTATTGTTATATAGTTTGTATTCTTGTTGTTAATAGATATATAGCTCTATATCTCTATTGCTGTTCAAGAAGGCTGTCTTAATATCTATTTGATGGATTTTGTAACTATTTTTAGCTCTAATTATAAGGCAAAGTAATCTTAAATACCAGAGAGTAGGTCTTGTCAAATTCTATACTGTATTCTTGTAAATATTTCTTTGCTACAAATTAATCCTTATATATACTACTCTATATCACTATTACTATTATATTTGATTTTATCTACCCAGCAGGATTCTATTATTTGTTAGTTTGCCAGAAGAGAGACTAAATCGCATATATCATTCTTAAAAAGTAAATCATATTCCTCATCTATAGTACTTTTCCACTCTTTTTTATCATTTAAGTATATGACTTTGTCATAGTTTGCTAGCTCACTGATCATTGCTATATAGATATACTCACAGATATAGTTTATATGATATTGTTTATAATAATATATCTCAGACTAATTCCAATAAGCTTCTAAATCTACTTTGACTTTATTTTGTAGTCTAGACTTATACTTTTTCTTAGCTTTTAGAGAGATATTTTCATTATTGTCCTTATTCAAAATTGTCATATTTGTTAGCTCTGATAGCCTTATTAGCATATATATAGGTTATACTAGTACTATCATAGATATCAGGAATGTCTTTGAAGTTGGCATAGATGTTACTTGCTATATATTTGATTAGATATAAATATGGGAATTTCTATATAAATTTCCTATTATTTGGTCTTCTTAAACTAAATATTCTGAGAGATGATAATATAGTATTTTTGCAGATTCCATAATCTATATGCTACTCCATCATATCTAAGAAATATATACTTATTTACCTTAGACTCAAACTTGTCTTTATTGCTATTCTTATCTAGAATATAAGTCTTGTTTCCAAATATCTATAGGTGCAAGATATTGGACTTAGATCTATTTCATAATTTTTCAGATATAAACTTACCATCATTTTTAGATTTACTGTTTCTAGATTGCTAATTATTATTGGATCTATCAGAAATCCTACTTAGAGTTCAAAAAATATAATAATTTCAAATATTTACTACCATATTCATTACTTTAGCCCAGAAGGAGTATGGTAAGTTAGCTATATTAATTATCATTTGAGTCATCTCCATGATCATTTAATTAAAATGTTCTGCTATACTATTCTGTTCAGATTTATAGAGAGTCATTATAGAGTATTAGTTACCATGCTTCTTCAAGAAGTCTCTGAAGGCTTTGTTGATATATTTTTTGCTGTTATTTGAGTTTAGAGTCTATATCTTACATACTGTTTCATTTTCACATTTATCTTGAATTCTTGAAACTTTCAAATATCTTATTCTTTACAAAAAGAAGTATGTATAAGCTTTGTGAGTATAATCATTAATAAAGGTAATAAAGTATCTCTAGTATATATTGAAGTATTGTCATGTAGTGGTCGCTGAGTCCTTCAAATATGCCAGATTCTCTTCAAGGTGTATCTCTTAGACTAACTCAAGTTTGTTATAAGCAAGTTCTTATTGGAGTGCCTTCCCAAGGTCTTATAGTCCTCAAACTTCTTATCTTTAACTGTCTTGTTATCTCTTAGATTGCTTGTAAGGAAGTGTGTGTATTGCACTGAGAAGACTGACTTTATTTCAGAGGAAATAAGAGGGGTATTTATACAAAATATAATTCAATGGTCGCTAAAATATAAAGCTAAATATAAATTCCAATAACTAAATCTACTAAGTTCCAGGGCTGGCATTATTTAGTATCACATCAAAATGCCGGTACTGGAACAATTTTGCATCACCTCAGAATACTAGTGCTGGTATTATCTAGTGTTATATAAGAATACTGGTGCTGGCATTATCTAGTGTAACAAAGAACTTAGAGCAGAAAGTTCAGGATCATGGGGGCTTCATCATTATCATCACTAAAGGAGATGAGATCTGCAAATTCATCATGTAGGTCGCGCATTTCGCATATGTCATGCAGGATGACATCATTGCTGATGATGTCATCACGTTCGGCTGTGGTGGGGAAATTGGGAACAAGGTCTGGAGCTCTCCAGTCTATGAGGTTCTCTTCTACAAAATATGGAACAAATGTGGGGTCTTGGAGAGATCTAACCCAGATGCTTGGGCCTTGGAATACTGAGATCAATCCTTGCAGGAATTGGTCTGGGTTGTCCTGAAGGATGGGGTGCCAGAAGTCTTCTACTTCTTCGCTGTTGAGGGTGATAGCAGACTGGGCTTCTGTAGCCATCCTGGCTTCTAGTGCATTGATATGGTGGGATGATAGGTCTCTGAAGTCTGAGACTCTAACATACTCCAAGTTGGGGATCAACCATGGTGCATACCTGAAGATCTGATGGATCTTCTTAGCTGTCCTCATTTTATGTATATCCATAGAAGTGGCATCTTAAAGCTCTTGGGTGCTGGCCTGCGGGAACTCCTGGTAGAGGAGGTTTTCTGTTTCATACTCCTGCCACATTGGGAGGCATTCGGTAGCAATGGTGATCCTTGTTTCCATTTCATGGTGGTAGAGGATAAAGTGATAGAGGTCTGCAGTACCCAGGTTGACACTAGGAGTCCTTCTTGAGTGGGTCCTCATGGCTCTTCTGATGTCTTGGAACATCCTTTCTTCGACTGAGATACCTTGGTGGTTCCTTGACCTTGAGGTTTGGCAGGCAGCAGGCATTTCATTTGAAGAAGTCTTTGAGCTATTTTGAGATTAGTGGTTCTTTTTGGTTGCTACTACTGCAGTTTTGATCCTTCTTTTATATTCTTCAGAATGCTTGTACTGTGGTCACAATGACTCACAGTTGGCCATCATTGTTCATCTCATATGCTGTATGATCTTCTTGTGCTCTGATCTGGTGGCTTATAAGGAAAGGCTGTCTCCTATGCTGATGTCATTATTCTGAGGTCACCATTATAGTATATATAGGGCTACAAATATACATATATATTATATTACAAATACTGGACACTCACTTTGTCCATTTCTGGAAAGGTTGTCAGGAAGCCTTATTTACTATATATCTATTATTAAAGCTAAAATCCAGTAATATATAGTTCAATAATCTTTATATAGATTTACTTTTTATCATTCATTCCAAGCTTATCTTATCAATATATCTTAAGTATTTATACTATATATCAGATATAAGTTACTATTACAGAATATATAAATGATATACTACTTCATATACTATTAATTATGTATAAGTTCACTCATTTCAATATATATATTGACTTCTTATTATTCTTTAGATTAATCACTATTATAATATTTAGATATATATTTACTCTTTTATCTTCTTAAGCCATCATTCAGCCTATTGAGAAGAGGTTCTTGCCTATATCTAGTATATATAGTATATATATTTATAAAGATACCTGAGAGTTTATCAATATTCTCATTTATGTATATAATGATATTGCTCTTACCTTAGGTATAGATGATATTATTATTACCTAGTTTGATAGGTATAGGGTGCTCAAACTTCTTATATATAGATAAACACTCATAGTATACTTCATATATTATATTATGCTAGAATCTATAAGTCAGACTTCTTCACTATATATATAAGTACTTAGTATATACCTTATATTGGTACTAATACTGAAACTGATAAAACTGATGGTTGGAGAATTTTTCATCAATATAAAAATGTTTTCTAAATTTGCTTCTATATCTGCCTCTATAAAAATTAGACCTCTACTACTACTGTTTTTATTATTATTAATGTCTATAATATTCACCTATCCATATTTCTTATCTTGACCACTCTTTTCCTTCTTATAATTATAGTTTTGCTCACAGTATCTATACTTATTATAGTAGAAGTATTTACTATCAAATTTGGCTCATTGACTATTATATTAATAGTTTTGCTCTAATCCTTTGTTTAGCTTGCCTTTACCTTATTTATATACTCTATAGAAGACTTTTTTGTTATCTTTATCATCATTATCACCTAGCCTTAATTCCTCATTTAAAAGGCTCATAATAATATACTTATTATCTAATAGTTTGTTAGTTTTTCTCACAGTAGTAACAATTACATTATATATCTCAGAAAAGCCATACATTAGGGTCAGAACCTTGTCTTTATTCTTGATAATGAATTATATTTATATATAAGCTGTTTTGAAATTCAGTTACCAGTTCACTAGTAATAGAAAAAATATATTCAGATATAATAGATATTGCTGAAATAGTAAGATAATTGCAAGTTATTTATAAAATATTAAGATATACTGACTGATTTCACTATCACTAATTCAGTATATCTACATATATGAGAAATAGCTGAATTCTCTGACAAATAACTGAACCAGAGAGATATAAGTGGAAATCAACCAAGTTAACCAAAAAATATAACTACAATAACTACTATTCAAGCTTATTATCTATCTTTATATAATATTCTTTATAAATATTGAGTTGATAAAATTATTAGTATTATAGAATATTGAGAGTATAATGACAGTATTAATCGACTTATACTCTTTTTCTTAGATATATTTCATCTGATTCTTCTATATTATAATATCTTAGTTACAGTAACTTGATATATAGTGGCACAGCTACAGCCTGACTACATTATTATATAAATGTCATCAATATATATAAAAGTATAAGTTTGTATTAATAAATAATTACTACTTCTCTCTATCTATTTTTAAGTATTCTATAATAAAAGATTATGAGTTCTACTAGTAAAAGTAGATAATAACAAAGACTCTCTTTTAACATATATACTATACTATATAAAGAAAATGACACACATACCAGATATGTCAAACATGAGCCTACTAAATAGTAAAAGTAGAATGAGATCTAGAATGGATACTGGCAGTATAAGTATACCTATTATAATAGTCATAATTATGACCATTCTTATAGTGGTGCCAAAAATGATACAGAGGATGATTCCTCTCTTTGATAATAAGGATTATACTATCTAAGTATATTATATGAAAAATCTCTTAAAAGAATATAGTCTGAAGGATTTCTGGAAGCCACAGCTGCAAATAATGAAACATAATATTATAAAATATTACAGAGCACCAAGTAAAATTATATTCACTCTTTTAAATAAACAAATGAAACTCATCATCAATATTACAATAGTGAATGAAGCTTGGGAGATCTTATATAATTACTACTAGTAGACATTTATATCAAACAGATTCCATATAAAAGTACAACTATTTAACCTCCAAAAAAAGTCTAAGGAGAGTATCTGAAACTATTCTAACCATATTGATGATCCGGTAAATCAAGTGAATTCTCTTACATCTATACTGATAGATCTCATATATATATCTAGATTATTAGTAGTGTGACAAACCAAGACATACCACCCAGATTATACATTAGATGATGTGAACAATTAGCCAGATGATGTGAACACACAGTATAGTAACCAGCAACCATTGCTGCAGAAACTATATAAATTGCCAGACTACTAGATAGAGTATATCTGTACAGGATCTACACACCTGTATAGGACCTACACATCTGGACTGGACCTGCACAACTTGCCATAAATAGCAAATCTATAGTTAGCCACATAGTAACCAGATAGCTACCAACTTGTATAAATTACCCCAGAGACAAGAGTGAATAAACCTCAGTCCGAAATTGAATCCAAAAGCAAAAGTCAAGTCTGCCTACCACACTTCGAGAGGAACTCTACAGCCACTGTTAGAAGATTGTGAGCATTAGTCCCCTTTTCCCACTCTGGTCCACTTTCCGATACAAAGCTGATTTTGCCGCCAAGTTCAAGTGAAGAACTTTGCTGCCCTTCGAAGAGAAACCTACCGCTTAAGGAATAAGCCGCTGTTTTTAAGCTATTCGCCACAATTCTTGCCACAAGCCAGTCTTTCTGACACAACTTCACAGTGGAGCCAGTCTATGATGTAACTCCACACAAATGAAGCCAGTCTTTGATGTAACTTACCGAGAATCCAAGTTAATTCCCAGTTAAAGCCACCAATTCAGGAAGAATCCATGCTATCCAAGTTATTTCCCAGAAGCCTGCTGATTCAGGAAGAATCCACGCCATCTGAGTTATCTGCATCATCCGCCATTTTCAAGTTATCCACCATATTCCCAGTTGCAGCCACCGATTCAGGAGAATCCGCACCATCATATTCCCAGAAGAGTGACATCTGAGTTATTTGTTCCCAGTGAGCATAATTCCCACTGAGCCAAATCGAGTCATCCACCAGATCCGCATAAGGAATACCGCCAAGATCATCATGCAGAAATTGTATAAGGAGAACTGCCAAATTGCCAGACCATCATGCACAGAGATCATCGTGCTATACAGAAATCACCTGCTACTCAAGAAGGAAACCGCTCATGCTTTATACAAATTTGACCATTCCCAGTTGACCCAAGAAGGAAAGATACAAATCACCACTACACCTAGAGAACCATCTCAATAAGGAAACCACTCACAGATATCCAGCTTGACTATTATACCACTAAATACTGAGGACCTCAGGAATCTTAGAACATTTTGTTGCTTTTTGACAAAGTAACTGGGGGCTCAAGCCAAACTACATCAACCCCCAACCTTATAATTTGCCTCCATTGAGCTGGGCACATTACATTTGGGGGCTCAACTGGAAAGATTTCAAATTGATATGACTTTTCAGCTCACAAGAACCCAAAGTCAAACTGGATATATTTGATACAACACCAACCTCTGCTACTACAGGAGAACCAGTTATCACCAGCATCTAGATAGGAAGAGAAGTAATCACTTCAAGACTTGCTAATTACCCGATCCCAATCAGAACCAGAAGGCAGTACAGCCCGAAATCTCCAACCAGATCAACCAGACAATATAGGCAGCCCTGCTAGGAATTTTGGAGAACTTGTACAAGAACTAGAAGATCTTATCACATGAACCCAATACTTTACAGCCAGACACCCCACACCAGTCCCACCAATCTCACCAATAAAACTCCTACCACAACCCCTTGCAGAACCAGAAGTAGCTCCTACAAGAATACCTAGGCCTATTCCACTCCCTCCAAGGACCAGAACACCATCCTCAAGATACCCAAGCACCCCCATCTCCAGTGACAGTTCAGAAAGTGAATTAGAATCAGAATCCGAACTTAAACCAGAATCAGAAGAAAGTGACAATGAAATGGCCACCTCATTGCCAATCTTTGCGGAATATCCAGAAGAAGACTCCAGAGAATTCCTTGATGGAATTGAAGGAATTGCAGCCTTGAGGAATCTCTCAGATGAAAGAAAAATTGCCATCTACAAAGCTCAGCTCAGAGAACCAGCCAGAGGAATTTTCCATTGAACAGCAAACAACCGAGATTCAGAACTAGCAAGACAGATACAAGCAGCAATGTCTGATAAGCTAGAATATGAGGCCATGGTCCACTGGCTTATTGAAAAGTATACAGGAAATGAAACCTGCCACAAGGCTCAGGAATCCATCATGGGGATGAAGGTGAATCTTAGAGAATCACCCAGAGCCTTCTTTACAAGAATCCAGAAGAGAATGCATGCTGCTGGGTTCAATGCCACCAATCAGGACATCATCGGTCCAATGACCTTTATGAATGGAATTCCCCCAAACATTGCCCAGCATGTCTGCACCCTAGGCATCAGAAGGTCTGAAGAGCAAGTAGATGCAGCTCAAGGATTCTTCGATGTCAGACAAGGAACTACCTGGAGTGATCATGACAGGAAAGAAGATAAAGAAGACATCCTGGTTAAAGCCCTACAAGGACTCCTTCAAGGACAAGAAAGATCCGAAGAAAGAAGGCCAGCCAAGGAAGGAAAGAAGGATAGAAGTGAAATCCAAAACCTTAGCTCCAAGTTGGACCAATTGGTTGGACAGATTGAAAAACTCACCACATGTAAAAATTGGAGCTACCAGGACAACAGAGGATACCCATCACAGAGGAGCCAAGGTTATCCACTAAGAGATAATAGGAGCTACCAGCAAGAAGAAAGAAGGTACCCTGTCCAAGATAGAGCTCAAGTTCAATGCTTCCACTGTGGATAATTTGGACACTATGCCACTGAATTGCATAACAAAAGAAGTGACTGAAGGGACTCAGAACTACAAAACCGAAGGAATGACACTCAGTATAAGAAGACTGAAGCCCATTCTGTTGAAGATTTCGAAGTAGCAAGCAACAGTGAAGACTACAGTGACCCCCACTAACGTTACAATCCAGAAAACAGTCTATCCAGCAGAGAAAAGAAAGAGACCTGTAGGAAGACCATCCAGGAATATCAGCAGAAGAATTATCCAAGAAGAGGATGAAGAACATGAAGAGGAGCAGGTAGAAACACCTCCCCAGACCCTCTCACCTTTTGTTCCCAAGACAAATGAGTTGCCATCAGAAGATGAAGAAATGGAGTAAGAAGAATGGGAACCTGCTGCTTCAAAGCCCAAGAAGAAGTACACCCTGAAGACCTTGCCTAGGGACATCTACAATGAAGCCTGGCAGAAGATTCAAGAGGCCAAGATAGAAGTCCCTCTCCTGCAGTTCCTGCAACTGACACCAGCTGGAGTCCGAAACAAATTGCTGAGAACTACCAGGTCTAGCACTGGCCGAGTCCCAATCCCACAGCAAGAACCAGTTCCTATTCCTGTTCAGGCAGCTGAAAGATATGTCAGCACCTACCTATATGGAGATATTGGAGGACAAAAGGCGAAGATCCTCATAGACACAGGAGCAGCTATCTGTGTTATTGCCAAACGGTTTCTAGATACCCTCCAATGGCCCATTGATGGACCATCCAACCTCAGCATCATAGTAGCAGATGGAGCCCGAACTCAACCCCTCAGAGAAGTATGAAATATCACTATCTCCCTTGGACACATTCAGTTCTCCATCTCTAAAGCTGTTGTTACTGAAGCTGTTACCTATGATATGATTCTTGGCACCAACTGGATGAAGGAAATGAATGCAGTTGTTGATATTGGCCAACAAGTACTCAAGTTTGATTACCGAGGCAAGAAGTATAGAGTTAAGGTGACTAGCTATGAGCAATCAAAGAAGAAGAAGAAGGTCACTATTCAGAAAGAGTATGCCAGCAGTGAAGAATCCACTACAGAAGAAGAGGAAGAATCTGAAGATGGAAATGATCCCAGACTCAATCCCCAAATCAATCTGGTGGATGTCTGACCAGAAGATAATGTGTGGGCCAAGAACACTATCCCTATTACCATTGGAGCTATTGCAGGAGAAGCCAAAGGAAGCCCTATATACCTCAAGAGACACAAGTGTCCCAAGCACTCCTCCAAGATCATGGGAACAAGGAAATCGCCTGGCACAGCCTGCCCAGAGTGCAGAAGGAAGAAGAAGAAATGCAGACATGTTCCAGAAATACCTGCAACCAAAGCTGCAGAAGTACTAGCAATTTGGGGTCAAGAATCATCCGAGGAAGAAGAAACTTCTGACCAAGAAGTTCCTGAACAAGAAGTACCTGATGAAGAAGAAGTCTCTGAACTCATCCCCTGGGATGACCCTTGCTGGACACACCTGAAGTCTATGACCCCTGGAATACAGAGGAAGGACCCAGTACCATCACTATTATTCCCAAGAAAGAAACCCACCAAGAGAAAGCTTTTCAGCTAGAAAGATGTCCACACCAAATGGTCTTCCACTCTCTGTGAGACTACTGCTATCAGTGTCATCTGTTGGACCAACAGGAAAGACAGAGACCCCAGAGACCAGAACCCCCAACTACTCTTGCACAGTCCACCACCTTTCAAGAAGTTACCACAAGGTTACAAAGTTGATTTAGGGGACAAGGCTTCTTCACCCGAACAGAAATATACCCCTTGTCTATCCTTCCCCCAACCTATGATCAAGATGGGTACTGATTCCCAAGACAACAAGAGATAAATAGCCAGGAACATCATTTTTGGGCAATGGGATATTGCAACCATGGGAGACACCCTGACTGCCAAGACTGCAGACATCAGAAGATTCACCTTAGTCATGATGTTGCAGTGCACACTTTGAAGAAAGGAGATAACCAAATCCAGATCTGAAAAAGCCAGATTCGAAAAAGCTAGACCAAGAAGCCAGGAAGAAGAATCCTCAAGATCTATGATTTGGGAAAAGACATCCTAGCTCTCATCAGACATGCAACCCATCAAGGATGGGCAGAAGATACTACCAACTTCATGGAAGCCCCAGACCCTACAGGAAGAAGAGGAATCAACTATCTCCGAGACCCCTCTACTGGAGCCAGATGGCCACACCTCAACCTCAGAGCTTGGAGACTTTCTACTAGTAGAGCTTCAGCCTTAGGAAGGCCCGAACTCAGCAAGGATATTGCCCAGTATGCCCTGCTGCACCCCAAGGCCAAACCCCCAACCAAAGCTCACCCAGAGGATGTAGGATATGATCTTCACAGCCTGGAGGATGAATCTATCAAGCCTGGAAAAACCTTCATGGTCAGAACTGGATTAGCCATGCAGCTACCCCAAGGAGCTTATATTCAACTTACCTCAAGGTCTGGACTTGCCAGGCAAGGAATAACCATGGAAGGAGGAACCATTGACCCAGGATATACAAGCAAAATCAAGGTTATCTTACACAACAGCAGTGCAGAATAGCACCAAATTATTAGAAGACAGAAGATTGCCCAAGCAGTCTTCATTAAGCTCAAGACCCCACAGTTACAGGAAGTCTCTGAATTAACTAAAGGAACAAGACAAGTGAAGGGATTTGGAAGTTCAGACAGAAAGGAGGTACATCTCCTTCAGGTCAACCACCTCAAGGGGAATGTTCCCCAGCAAGTGTACTGGCAACCAGTCAGACTGCACAAGAATCTCATCCTGGAGCCCAGAGAACAAACTACCTTCGAAATCTTTACACCACCCGACCCCAGAAACCTTTTCTTTGAACCTAAGGAAGATATCCCACAACTGGACATAGAGGGACACACATTCCCTGACAAGATGAATCCAGTACACTCCCAAGGAACCAACCAAAGTTGAGAGACCATCATCTTGCTGAAGGGAACCATCATAGGACATCTGGTGTCTTTTCTCAACCGAACTCATAGGGAAGTTTATGAACTAAACCTATCGGGAAATGACAAAAGGTGCCAGAAGAAAGGAAAGGCGCCTCTGTGACCCAGGAGACAGTGAAGCCTTCCACCAACATTGGAGAAGAACTGACACCTCAACAACAGCAACAACTAGCAGAACTTGTCAACAAGTATCAAGATATCTTTACTACCAATTATGGCAACCTGCCATACAATCCATTATACCACCACAGCATAAATACAGGAAATGCAACACCCATCCAACAGAAACCCTATAGAATACCCCATCACTTGAAAACATTCGAAAAGGAGCACATTCAAGAACTCTTAGACAATGGAGTTATCCGACCCTCTACCAGCCCCTGGGCCAGTCCTATACTTATTGTACCAAAGAAAGGAGGATGGAGACTCTGTGTAGATTACAGGAAACTCAATTTAGTCACTGAAAAGGATGCCTATCCTTTGCCCAGAATTGATGACCTTTTGAATCAGTTACAAGATGCTAGACACTTCAGCAGTATGGACCTCTTCACAGGATTCTATGAGATCTCCATGGACCCCAAGGACATTCAAAAGACAGCCTTCCTTACTCTTGGAAAACTGTTTGAGTACCTCCGAATGCCCTTTGGACTTTGCAATGCACCCCCCACCTTTCAGAGGATGATGAATTCAGTCTATGCCCCCTTGATCTACCACTGCCTGATTGTATATATGGATGATTCCAACATCTACTCAGAAAACTTTGAAGAACACCTGTACCACCTAGAGGAATTCTTCAAACTCACCCACAAGAACCACTTGAGACTGAATGCAAAGAAATATTACTTTGGAAAACAGAAACTTGAATTCCTCGGATTCATAGTTTCAAAAGAAGGAACCCATACAGACTCCAAGAAAACTGAGAAGATCAACAATTGGCCAGTACCCAAAACCCCAAAGGAGACACTATCATTTCTGATGCTAGTATCCTACTACAGAAGGTTTATCAAGAACTTTGCTCAAATCACTGCTCCAATCTGGATCCTTCTCAAGAAAGAAGTGCCATTCAAATAGACAGAATCACAAGGAAAAGCCTTCAAAGAACTCAAAAACCGCATGACTACAGTACCAATCCTTGTGTGCCCCAATCTACAGAAGCAATTCATCTTGTACACAGATGCCTCTAAAGATGGCCTCGGAGTAGTTCTAGCCCAAGAAGGACCCAATCAACAGCACCATGTGATAGCTTATGCAAGCAAAGCTACCAATCAGCAGCAGATAAACTATGGTAGCACCAAACTGGAATGCTTTACAGTCATATGGGTGGTCACTCTGTTCAAGCATTACCTTATTGGAAAAAGGTTCACCCTGATCACAGACCATATAGCCCTCAAATAGTTATTCAACCATAAGGAACCCACCAGAATCCTAGCCTGCTGGATCCTTATCCTTCAGGATTACAAAATCACCATCATTCACAAAGCAGGGAAAGCTCACAACAATATTGATGTAATTTCCCATCAGCCCCAATGAATCAGAAGAAGGGTGTCCCGAGGAACTACACCGTGAAGGAAGCTCCTCAGACCATCAAGGCACAAGAAGATCTCATCCGTAAAGAACATCAGAAGGCTCATCAAGGACAGACAAGTACAGAAGACAAGATTTGAAAACTGTATCAACACTGGCCTCACCTCAGAACTCAAGTCTGAGACATCATCCAGAAATGTGACACTTACCAGAAGTATCAAGGAAAGAAGAACTATCAGCCCCTTTGCAACTGATTCCCCCACCCACTCACATCTTTCAGAGATGGGGAGTAGATGTAATTGGACCTCTACCAGTTACACAGAGAAGAAACAAATACATCCTTGTATTTGTGGAATATCTGACCAAGTGGTCTGAGGCTTTCTCAATGGAAATTGCAGATGCCTTAACCATTGTAGGCCTCCTCCATAGACTCACACTCAGATATGGACCCCCAGAAGAACTCATCTCTGACTATGGCACAGAATTCATCAACAATATAATCATAAGTTATGCCTGAATTCACAAGATCCACCTCAAAAGGACCACATCATACCACCCCCAGACCAATGGCATGACAGAGAGAATGAACCAGACCATCAAGAAAGGACTTGCCCAAGTCAATCCTACTAATTGGGACCTCTGCTTACCTGAGATCCTATGGGAAATTCAGAATACCCCTGCCGCCTCCACCAAACAAAAGCCATTCGAAATGATATTTGCCAAGAGAACCAGAACTGCTGACCATGAGAATCTTGGAGATCTTCTCAAGAAGGTAGAACAGTTATGTAATCAAGCCTAAGGACAGATTATCAAAGCCCAAGAAAGACAAAAGAAGTACTATAACCAAAAACAGAAGGATCAGGGGATCAAGATTGGAGATCAAGTACTAGTTTGGAGAAGCATGATTGAAATAAATTTTGCTGCCAAACTGGAACCCAAATGGGAAGGACTTTATCTTGTACACAATATCAGAGGAACCAGCATTTATTTAAGAAGTATGGACAGATGAACCCTCAGAACACTAGTACACATCAACAACCTCAAGATATATCTTCCCCAACATCATGAATCAGAGAGTTGACAACCACCTTCAAACTCTTGTTTTCAGCTCATTTCAATCACTGCCAGTTCCCCTATCCCAATTCCGAGAAGTCAATGGGAATACTCTCCAAAAGATCCAGATTCATCAAGAGAATCTTATCCTGGCCAGATGGTTGCTATAGGTCCACCAACTCCAGGCCCATTATGCAATTGGAGAACAATTGCAGAACCTCCTGGTCCCAGAACAAACATACATCAAAAACACCACAGGACTATCAAGAAGAAATGCCACTACTGCAGATAGGTTGTATACCCTTTATAAGCAAAACCCTGTAGCCCTGATGCAAGCACAATTCTCATGGCATAATGCACAAGGAATGAACCAAGCCACCTACCTGAGTATTGTTAATGCTGTTGAAATCTTATTCCTAGAAGAAGAAGAACCTTTGGAATAGAGTGACCATGGTACAGATGACGAAGATAATAGAACAGATATTGATGCAGAAGATGCTTACCCACACTGGAATGATGACTAAATGACAGTCTGAGGACAGACCATCCTTTAGTGGGGGCTGATGTGACAAACCAAGATGTACCACCCAGATTATACATTAGATGATGTGAACAATTAGTCAGATGATGTGAACACACAGTATAGTAACCAGCAATCATTGCTACAGAAACTGTATAAATAGCCAGACTACCAGATAGGGTATATCTGTACAGGACCTGCACATCTGTATAGGACCTGCACACCTGTACTGGACCTGCACAACTTGCTATAAATAGCAAATCTATAGTTAGCGAAATAGTAATCAGATAGCAACCAACTTGTATAAATTACCCCAGAGACAAGAGTGAATAAACCTCAGTCTGAAATTGAATCCAAAGCAAAAGTCAAGTCTGCCCACCACACTTTGAGAGGAACTCTACAGCCACTGTTAGGAGATTGTAAGCATTGGTCCCCTTTTCCCACTCTGGTCTACTTTCTGATATAAAGCTGATCTTGCTGCCAAGTTCGAGTGAAGAACTTTGCCGCCCTTCGAAGACAAACCCACTGCTTAAGGAATAAGCCGCCATTTTCAAGTTATTCACCATTATTCTTGCCATAAGCCAGTCTTTCTGATGCAACTTCGCAGTGGAGACAGTCTACAACATAACCCTGTGCAAACGAAGCCAGTCTTTGATGTAACTTGCTGAGAATCTGAGTTAATTCTCAGTTAAAGCTGCCGATTCAGAAAGAATCCGCACCATCCAAGTTATTTCCCAGAAGCCTACTAATTCAGAAAGAATCTGTGCCATCTGAGTTATCCACATCATCTGCTGTTTTCAAGTTATCTGCTGTATTCCCAGTTGAAGCTGCCAATTTAGGAGAATCTGCACCATCATATTCCCAGAAGAGTGACATCTGAGTTATTTGTTCCCAGTGAGCATAATTCCCAGTGAGCCAAATTGAGTCATCTACCAGATCCATATAAGGAATACTGCCAAGATCATCATGCAGAAATCACATAAGGAGAACTGCCAAATTGCCAGACCATCATGCACAGAGATCATCACGCTACACAGAAATCACCTGTTACTCAAGAAGGAAACTGCTTGCACTACACACAAATTTGGTCATTCCCAGTTGACCCAAAAAGGAAAGACACAAATTGCCGCTATACCTAGAGAACCATCCCAATAAGAAAACTGCTTGCAGATATCCAGCTTGACTATTATACCACTAAACACCAAGAACCTCAGGAACCTTAGAACATTTTGTTGCTTTTGACAAAGTAAAAGGGGGCTCAAGCCAAACTACATCAACCCTCAACCTTGTAATTTGCCTCTATTGAGCCAGGCACATTACAGTAGTCTTTAGTTTTTTTACACTTTCAATTACTCTGAATATTATCTAAATATTATTTGAATTATTTTTTCAGAGCAAAGTTCAGAGGGTCAGATTCAGGATCAGGTTTAGAGATTAAATTCTGGATTGGTTTCAGGGGTCAGGTTTAAGTATGGGTTAAGGATAAATAATAAATTAGATTAAAAATGAGTAATGTATATTTCTAGTACAAGTTAAAGATGAGTAATATATAATTTTGAGTTAGATGAAAAATAGATAACATATAATTCTGGATCAGTTTAATAATATATAGTGTCTAATTCTGGATTAACTATTTTACAGACCAGATTTCAGGTTAATTAGGTCAGATTTATAGAGCATTACTTGTAATAGATACAGTAAACCAATCTGAGATAAAGAGAGTAAAAGTTATAAAAAAGAGACTTAAAAGATTGGCTCTCAAAGAGATATAGTCATAGTTCATTATATAGTTTGAAAGTAAGATATTTATCTTAAATATTAGTAAATAGATACTAAGTTATATATAGTAGATATATAATTACATATTTCTTTATTTTAAATACTTGATCTTCTTTGACTTCTCAAGTCCTCAGATATAGAGTGGATGAGTTAAAAGTATATTTGCTTATACACTTACTAGTTCTCTTATTTCTCTTGATTCTAATTATTTTATTATAAGTTTTATTTACTCTAGATATTAGAGATATTTATATAAGTTTACTATCAATAAGATAGCTATATTTAGACTTCTTATTCTTTAAGTTATTTTATACAGTTGTGAGATCTATATATTTATATAATCTATATAATCATGAGTTTCATATAATTGTACTTTTTGTATAATTATATAAATTATAAATATGTAAGTTTAAGTGATGGCTAACTATAATGCTATTAGATATAATATTTAAATATCTATCTTCTGATTATAGTTTCTACTTCAGTTCAACTATTATAAGAGTTTATATAATAAATTATATATTAGAAAAAAAAATAAAAAAATTATAAAAATTAAAAAAAATATATAATTAAATAAATAGATTTAATAAAAATTATAATTTAATAAATATAGAGATATCTTGAATACTGTATAGAAGATATAAATTTTAACATTAAGATATAAAGCTCACTATATCTTAGATACTAGTATATTCTTATTTTATATTAGTTAGAAATTTTATCATTAAATCTATTATTCAAATACTTTATGTATAAACTTATTGTACTTTATATTTTATACTTATTTTTTACTACCTTCTTACTACTCTTATATTTTATGTAAAGACTAGTTTTACTACCAATTTGTTTTTTTTTTTTTTTTTAAAAAAAAAAAAATATAAAGTATCTTATATATAAGAGTTTGTAGAGTGTGTAGAGTAAATATATATGTGTAGATTATAAAATAAATGAAAGTATAGTGAAAAGAAGTAATTGAAAATATTAAGCAAAACCAGAATACAAAAAGGTTAGATGTAGGTTTGGGTTTTTCAAGACCTACTATTTATGTATATATATAAAGAGACTATTTACATATTAATTCCAAAAGAGATGGGTGAGAGAGATATATAAAAATCAATTGAAGATACAAAGATATGATAGAAATATCTACTTAATAAAGAGTATGCTTGAAGGTAAAGTAATGAGTACTAAAAAAAGGCAGTATATTATGACTGCTAAAACTGGCATACTTGAAACTAAACTAAATTAGACTGAAAGAGAGACTAAGACTATGAGTGAAACTGAGCTAGGGTAAATTGCATAACTGTGCTACTGAAATGAAAATTTCAAGGATAAATTATATGACTGCATTGCTGAAATAAATATTTTACAGTTCATACCACTTTGCTGCAGTTTGAACTTCATTCATAACTCTATCAAAGTGTCTTGTACATGAGGATTTATAGAGTGTGTAAAGTAAATATATAGTATGAAGATTATAAAATAAATAAAAGTACAGTAAAAAGGAGTAATTGAAAATATTAAGCAAATCTAGAATACAAAAAGGCCAGATGTGAGTTTGGGCTTTTTAAGGCCTACCATTTATGTATATATATAAAGGAGCCAATACCGATCTTTCTCCGCTACAATTCACATTACACACACTTTCACAACACACTTTCAAGTCGTTTATTGGAGAAAGATACTAAGAAGATGTCAAGCAGCAAGCAAGCCGAGGTGCATACCAGGTTGGGTGGACCTGGGGCTTTTGACTGGCAGCATGTTGGGAGGAGACATGGGCTGGGGATGGGGTCTTTCGGTGGCTCGAGTGGACTGGGCAGCTCGGGTAGTGGCAGCAGCACTGGTGGGGGGGCAGGAGGGCAGCAGGGGTGGAGCTTTGCAGATACGCTAAGGACTGGGGGTTGGCTGATGGGAGCCTGCAGGGATCAGGCTGGAGGGAAGGGGAAGCAGAAGGCTGAGGATGCTGGAGGAGCTGAGCCTTCACTGGTGGGAGGTGGGGGAAGTGGAGAGACTGCTGGGGGTAGTGACAGGACTGCTGATGGTGGTGTGATGGCAAATCTGGAAAAAAAAAGAGATGTGACAGCTGATGGCCAGGTGGGGCAGGGGTTCCCGATGCAGAAGGGGGACCTGGCAGATGGTGTAATGGGGCTGGCAGTGGCCCTGTTACTCAAGAAGTCGATCTCAGAGTTTGCAGTGACCTTGTGCTTCCGGGGCTTGGCGGTGATGGCAAGGATGGTTCTGGGGCTTGTTTCGAAGCAGGTGGCTGGGGCAGCTTCAGTGAAGTTCTTGAAGGGTCTGGAGGGGGTCGAGGTGGGCTTTGAGGAGGCAGGTCCACTGGATGAGGCGCTGAAGACTGGAGTCGTGGTTGGGGAGATGGTGGTCTCTATGGTGTGGTGCTTGTGATGGGACCCCAGGGTGGTGCAGCTTCTGGTGAAGGGGGTGCCCATGGTGACTAAGGAGGAGACAAGGAAGAGGGTGGAGGAGGTGATGATTGAGTATGGTGATATAGTAGACATCGGCTTTCAGGTGTGGGAGGGGACTGCAATCAGGACGGGAGATGTGGATGTCAGGATTCAACTGGCGGGAAAGGAGGCCATGGGGAAGGCGAGTGACTGGCCCTTGGTGCTGATGTGGGGGGCCTTTGTCTGCAAGGTGTCGAGGGTGAAAGGGAGTGAAGAGGAGGAGGAGGACTTGTTGGAAGTGCTGGAGGAGTTGGGTGGTACTGTGGAGAGGAGGGTGAAGGCCTGGAAACTGTACGAGGAGTTGACACATCTGGAGGTTGTGGGCAGGAAGTATTTCCATATGGATAAGAAGCAGTGGGAGCAGGCCCAGGGATGTAAGAGGCAGAGAGAGCTGTTGGCTAGTATGTCAGGAGAGATGAAGAAGACGATGGTTGGAGCTAAGGAGTCTGAAGGCGCTGAAGCCAGTGTCTGGGCTGGGAAAGGAGGAGTGGAGGTGGAGGCAAAGGAGGCAGGGGCTGGAGGGGTGCTGGGCAAGAACCCTTTCACTGATGGTACCTTCGAAGTGTGGGAGCCGGAGTTGGATGCCACCCCCCCCCCACTTATCAGGAGGGGCCCGGTTGGGAAGAGAGGGGCGATGGAGGATACGAGGATGCAGGGGGCCCAGCAGGTGTGCTTTGGGGTTCCTGATGTAGGGCAAGGGGGTCAGGTGGTGGCGGTTGGCAAGGATGAGCTGGTGGATATTCCTGAGGAGGAGTGGGATAAGGCTGCCAGTGTAGGAGCTGACACTACGATGCTGGATACAGGGTGGCCAGGGACCCCAGGAGGGAAGGAGGTGGGGAACCTGTTGTGGATGCACAAGGTGATAGACAATCTTGCTGCAGAAGCTTTGGGAGAAGTGGACTTGCGAGCGATGCCTGAGGAGCATTGGGCAAGGATTCTACATGGTGATGGAATGGTGGAGGTACTGAAGGTGGATATTCTGGATATTTTCCTAGAGGAGGAGGGGTATGAGGTCGATGAGGTGAGGAGGGCAGAACTTGGGGTAGTCGCCAGTGAGCAGGCAGCCTACTGCTGGGCAGAGCATCATGGTTTGCGGCTCTGGCAGGAGGCCTGTCAGAAGTATCATGAGGAATTTGAGGAGTGTGAAGATGGGGCAATGGTAGAACTTCTGGGAGCATTGGCAGCACAGGAAGCAGGAGAGAGAGAGCGGGCTGCTGAACATGACTTGGACTTGGTGCAGGAGGAGCGGACTGCGGACTGTAGAGGATGGGACCATGATATATCATTATTCCTTATGAACAGTACAACCAACATTTTCTCTTTGAATATGAATGGGTTAAGGGGCTCTGGGCAGCACAAGAACATTTTTACTTAGCTCAAGGGATTGGAGGCTGATCTCTTTTTACTGCAGGATGTTTGATGTGAGGATGAGGACAATCGAGTAGAGTGGACTAGGGAATGGGGTGGGGCTGCGGCTTGGTTTGAAAAGGTAGTGATTTTGGTGAGGAAGAGTAGAGGCGAATTGGGGGAAATCAGGAGCTGGGGTGATCGCTTGGTCTGGGGAGATTGGCATCAGCCAGGGTGGGAATCAGTGAAGGTGAGCTCTTGCTACTGCCCTGCGGTTAGGGGTGAGAGGACTGCATGGGTTAGGGAGCTGCTGGAGGAGGGTATTCTCTTGAAGGAAGGGGTCGATGTGCTTGGTGGAGATTTTAATATGGTTCGGGATCAGCATCTAGACAGGACTGATGGAGGGAGGGGTGCCAGGGGCAGAAGTAGAGGTCTGGATGCGTAGGAAGAGGTGGAGACATTGAGCTCATTGGGGGATATGGGCAGAACGAGGTGGGGTGATGCAAGGGTCTACACGCATTGGGTGAATGGCTTGGACACAAGGATTAATTGGATTCTGACGGCAGGGTGCTGGGGGTCGGATGTTTGGAAGACATTGGAGGTGGAGTGGTGCCCATGGTCTGATCACTGGGGACTTTTGGGGCAGGAGCAGTTTGAGGGGAGTGGAGATGGACCCGGACATTGGCACCTTAACTCCTCCCTGCTAGCTGAGAAGGGGTTGTGGGAATTGTGGGTGGTGGATATTCAGGCAAAAGTTTTTACCTGGAGATATGAGGGTTTGCCTGTGGCTGTCTGCTGGATGAGATTGAAAGAGGCTGTGAGGGTTTATTGGAGAGAGGCTGGTAGAGAGGCTGGGAGGCAGAGGAGGAGGTGCACGAGGTGTGCTTCCAACAGGTTGAGGAGATTACAAATGGATTAGGTGGATTTGCTTACTGTTGTTGGGGTGGAGGATTGGAGGGCGAAATTGGAGATTGTGGAACTACAACAGGTATTGAGAGAAGAGGAGGAGACTCATATGCAGGGCATGGCTGCTAGACTACGGTAGCAGGGGCTTGAGGAGGGTGAGCAGCCTACTGGATACTTATCAAGACTTCTCAAAGCCAGGAGAGTGTGACATCAGTGGGATGGGGTCCTGGATGCTGAAGGGGATATGATACATGGTCCACAGCAAATCTTAGGGGTGTTGAAGGAGAGATGGCAGGGCTTGTGGAGTGAGGGAGAAGGGGGTGCTAATGAAGCAGAGATTGCAGATACACTAGAAGAGTGGGGGCCACCACAAGTAGCTGGACTGAGTGACTTGATCTTACTGGTGCAGGGGGAGGAGATCCAGAGTGTCCTGGCAGCAACTAAACTAGGGATGGCACCTGAGGAGGATGGATTGCCATGGGACTTCTGGAAGAAGATGGTAAATGTCCCTGGCATTTTGGGTGAGATGGCTGCTCTCTGTGACCATGTCCTTCAGAGCGGTGAGTGGGTGGGAGAGCAGGATCTCAGGCTGATGGCCTTATTGTACAAAGACAAGGAGAGGAGAGAAGACTGGAAGAACTGGAGGCCGATCATGCTTCTGGACATGGACAGGAAGATGGTGACTAAGGTGATTGTCGCAAGGCTGCAGGGAATTGCCCAACAGGTGCTGGGGGAGGAGTAGCGGGGCTTTGTTAGAGGCAGACTTATAAGAGATGGGACTGCATGGATTCATGGTGTGATTGAAGGGGCCCAGACCTGTGGCCTGGATGGAAGGTTGGTCTTTTTGGACCAGGAGAAGGCCTACGACCGTGTATGGCGGGTGTGGCTGGGCAAGGTATTGGACCGAATTAGTGTTTCCCCAAGGTTTAGAGCCTCTATGTTGAGTCTGCTGAAGAGCAGTTGGGCAGCTCTGACGTGTAATGGTCACCATGGGAGGGTATTTTCCTTGGGAAGAGGGGTTCCTCAGGGGGACCCTCTGTCCCCTATTCTTTATGCCCTTTTGCTGGAGCCATTGATGGATAGGATTCGCCGGAAGGTGGCAGGGCTCTTTATATATAGTATAGTGTAGAAGGTGGGGGCCTTTGCTGATGATATGGTGGTTGGACTTGGGACTGTGGCAGATGTAGCAGTACTTCAGGAGACTGTGGAATGGTATGAGGCCCACTCGGGGGTGAAGCTCAACTGGCATAAGTGTGAGACAATGGTGCTAGGGAATGGACTAGTGAGTGGGGATGTCATTCAAACAATTGTCTGTACTGGGGAGGTGGTGTGGTATTTGGGCATCTTCCTCTCTGTATATGGTTCTGTCTTGCCATGAGAGTGGTGGGAGAGTAGGGTGAACATTTGGGGGGAGGCCCTTCGAGGATGGGGAGGTCGCCATATCTCTCTAGCAGGGCGAGTGTCAATTCTGAATGTTTATTGGTTCCCCAAGCTGTGGTATGTGGCATATCACCTCAACTTCCCAGCATGAGTAGTGAAGAAGCTGATGAAGATGGCTAGGGATTGGATTTGGGCAGGGAGGAGGTCCCAGGTCAGTTGGGATACTCTTGCGAGGCTGGTAGTCAGGGGAGGTCTTGGACTGGTGGACTTTCCTAAGAGGCTGCACTGCTTGCGAGCCTGGTGGTTGAAAAGAGCTGTGGAACTGCAGGGCGGAAGTTGGGTGCCTCTGATGCAGAAGGTATAGGAGATGCGAACATCTCCTCAGAGGTCCTCAGGAGATCTGCTCTCTTTGGTAGGGCTGAATGGAATTCGGTGGCTGTGGTTTAAGGGCTTTTGGTAGGGCATGGCTGATGGAGCACACTGAATTGGCCTGTGCTGGCAAGGCAATGAGGGGGAGGCAGTGTGGGGGCCTAATATGTGGCATTGGGATAGATTGCTTCTGGGTGGTGCTCCACTTACTAAGTTCGATACTGGAGAGAGAGTAGAGTGCCAGCAGGGGCTTGGCCAGGATCTTTGGCCAAGTGGCTGGCAGGTGGCAGGGATCGGCGAGGAGTAGGACTGGGCTGATATTTGGTCTTAGAGTGCAGAGGTTCAGAGGTGGCTTCCCCCCAAGTTCTGGGTGGTATGGTGGAGAATATTGCGGAGGAATGTCATGCTGAATTTCCATACAGGGCATTTGGTGGATGGTGGACAATTTGACTATGAGGAGTGTTATAATGTTGGGAGAGCTGGGGGTCATGTACAGACACTGGAACATTGGCTAGGAGAGTGTGAGGTTTTGGGGGACTTTTGGGCTGAGATAGGAGATCGACTGGGTGTGGGGCGTAGGCTGGTAGGGGTGGGAGATCGATGGGAGGATTTGAGATCTTGGCTCATGGGTGGGGTGGGTGATAGTTGGCTCACTGTAGGGTGGGTATTAGCAATATGGGTAGGACTGGCAGGTCATTGGCTTTTTGTATTTGAGGAGGGACAGTGGCTGGGGCTGTGGGAGAAGGTGTTAAGATGGGAAGGGCTATTGGGGGATCTGCTGACTGGGTGGTGGGTGGGTTGGGGTCCTCAGG
>RBNI01000045.1:0-49334 GCA_003990745.1 Jimgerdemannia flammicorona | reverse complement strand
TCTGGTGTTGAGACATCTGGGTAATGTCTGTATCATGGTGGTGTTCAACCATGTCTTCTAGGAGGCAGCCGATCTGGTAGTAGCTTGAGATTTGTCCAATCCGGTGGGCCTCGTTAAGCATGTTCAGGGTGTTCCATCGGGCTTCCATGAAGTAGAGAGGTGCTTGGCTATAGATATTCATGAGGGGCAGAGGGGGTGTAGCTCGGTTGACAATGGCATTCCAAATGTCAGCACGGATGCAGTTGTAGATCTCGGTAGTCATGTTTGTGTGTTTGGAAGTGTGGTTGTTATTTGTTTTGGTTCTCTGTTTCGACGCATCTCGGGGCTGGGTATATATGCCTTTGTTCTGGATTGGTAAGATCCCGTTTGTGTGAATCTTGTGTTCCGTGACTTGGTATTGACTCAGCTTTGTGCACTATGACTTCTGTTTGACTCAGCTTCATGATCTTGCAGGTGATTTCCAGATTTGTTCGGAGATCGCGTGTGATTTCTGTGGCTTGGAGGTTGTGCACTTACACTTTCTCTTGTGATTCTATCTATTTGTAAGATACTTCTTTCTTGAGAAGAATTTGAATTGGGGCAGAAATTTTGGTAAAGTTCTTGATAAACCTTTTATAGTAGAATACTAGTATCAGAAATAATAGTGTTTCCTTTGAGGTCTTGAGTACTGACCAATTGTTGATCTTCTCAGTTTTCTTTAGATCTACATGGGTTCCTTCTTTTGAAACTATAAATCTAAGGAATTCAAGTTTCTGTTTCCTGAAGTAATATTTCTTCACATTGAGTCTCAGGTAATTCTTATAGGTGAGATTAAAGAATTCTTCTAAGTGGTGTAGGTATTCCTTGAAATTTACTGAATAGATGTTGGAATCATCTATATTGTGATATACCAAAACATACTACTCAAATTATACCTTAGCCAAATGATGTGAACAATTAGTAACTTAGCCAGATGACGTGAATATATAATATAGTAACCAGACACAGCAACTATTGCTGTGGAAAACTGTATAAATAGCCAGACTACCAGATAAGGTATATCTGTGCAGGACCTGCACACCTATGCCAGACCTGCACACTTGTACTGGACCTGCACAACTTGCTATAAGTAGCAAATCTATAGTTAGCCACATAGTAACTAGATAGCAACCACGATGTATAAAATACTCCAGAGACAAGAGTGAATAAACCTCAGTCTGAAATTCAGAACACATTTCAACTCCAGTTTGCTTTCCAATATAAAGAAGAGTCCAACATTCAAAGCAAAAGACAAGTCTGCCTACCACACTTTGAGAGAAACTCTATAGCTATAGCTAGGAGATTGTGAGCTTACTTTCCCACTCTGGTCCACTTTCCAATACAAAGAAGAGTTTGTTATGTTTTTGGTTCACTTGTCAGATAAGCCTGAAGAACCCAAGTTTCTATTACCTAAGAGAAAGCTGCCTTGCTCAAGCCAGTTTCTAATGCAACTTTGCAGTGATCCATCATGCAAATAAAGCCAGTCTTTGATGTAACTTTGCCAAGAGACCCTTTCCCAAAGCTGCCAGTTGTTTGTATTCCCAGTTGAAGCTGCTGATTTAGGAAGAATCTATGACATCTGAGTTATCCAAGTTACATGATATTCAAGTTATCCATACTCTGAGTTATTTCTTAGAAGCCTGTCAATTTAAGAAGAATCTGCACTACCTGAGTAGTATTCCCAGAAGAGAACTGCCTATTCAGAAAGAATCCATAATATCTGAGTTATTCATTATTCTCAGTAAGCCTAAGAAGAATCTGCCACCAGTATAATTCCCAGTAAGCCACTGTTTCAGTGATCCACATCAAATTGAGTTATCTACTGAATTATCAGAATATCCCACATAAGGAACCCACCATGCTATATAGAGATTGTCATGCTACACAGAGATCATTATGCAGAAATAGTATAAGGAGAACTGCTAAATTGCCAGACTGTCACATATGAGGAGATTGTTGCACTACATAGAAATCACTGCTACTCAAGAAGGAAACTGCTCATGCTACACATGAAATTCTACTGAATCAGTTATCACCAGCATCTGGACAGGAAGAGAAGTAATTATATCAAGACTTGCCAATTACTCAGCATCAGAAGGATCCCAACCAGAACCAGAAACCAGTATAGCCCAAAATCTCCAACCAGATCAACCAGACAATACAGGTGGCCCTGTTGGAGATTTTGAAGAACTTATACAAAAACTAGAAGATCTTATTACACAAGCCCAAGATCTTACAGCCAGATACCCCATACTAGTTCCATTAATCTCACCAATAGAACCTTTACCACAAGCCCTTACAGAATTGGAAGTAGCTCCTATAAGAATACCTAGGCTCATTCTACTTCATTGAAGGTCCAGAACACTATCCTCAGGATACCCAAGCACCCCCATTTCCAGTGACAGCTCAGAAAGCAAATCAGAATCAGAATCTGGACCAGAATCAGAATCAGAAGAAAGTAACAACAAAATGGCCACCTCATTGCCAACCTTTACAGGATATCCAGAGGAAGACCCTAGAGAATTCCTTGATAGAATTGAAGAAATTGCAGCTCTGAGAAACCTTTCATATGAGAGAAAAATTGCCATCTATAAGGCCCAGCTCAGAGAACCAGCCAGAGGAATTTTCCACCAAACAGCAAATGATCCAAATTTAGAACTAGCATGACAAATGCAAGCAGTATTATCTTATGAGCTAGAATATATAGCCATGGTCCACTGGCTCATTGAAAAGTATGCAGAAAATGAAACCCACCACAAGGCTCAAGAATCTATCATAGGAATGAAGATGAATCTTGGAGAATCTCCCAGAGCCTTCTATATAAGAATCCAGAAGAGAATACATGCTGTCAGATCCAATACTACCAACCAGGACATTATAGGTCAAATGACCTTCATGAATGGGATTCCTCCAAACATTGCTCAGCATGTCTGCACCCTAGACATCAGAAGGTCTGAAGAGCAAGTAGATGCAGCCCAAGAATTCTTTAATGTCAGACAAGGAACTACCTAGAGTGATCATGATAAGAAAGAAGATAAATAAGACATCCTGGTCTAAGCCCTATAAGGACTCCTTCAAGAACAAGAAAGATCCAAAAAAAGAAGGCCAGCCAAAGAAGAAATGAAGGACAGAAGCAAAATCCAAGACCTCAGCTCCAAGTTGGACTGATTGGTTGGACAGATTGAAAAACTCACCACATGCGAAAATTGGAGCTACCAAGACAACAGAGGATACCCACCACAGAGGAGCCAAGGTTATCCACCAAGAGATAATAGGAATTACCAGCAAAGAAGAAAGAAGATACTCTGTCCAAGACAGAGCCCAAGTCCAATACTTCTACTGTGGATAATAGACACTATACCACTGAATGTGACAACAAAAGAAGTGACCAAAGGGACTCAGAATTAACAAACCAAAGAAATGACACTCAGTACAAAAAGACTGAAGCTCATCATGTTGAAGATTGAGGAAGCAAGCAATAGTGAAGACTACAGTGACCTAGACTTGTACCCTACCAAGGTTACCACTCAGAAAACAGTCTATCCAGTAGAGAAAAGAAAGAGACCTATAGGAAGACCATCCAGGAATATCAGCAGAAGAATTATCCAAGAGAAAGATGAAGAACATGAAGAGGAACAAGTAGAAACACCTCCCTGGACTCCTTCACCTTTTGTCTCTGAGACAAATGTATTACTACTAGAGGATGAAGAAATGGAATAAGAAGAATGAGAACCTGCTGTCTCAAAGCCCAAAAAGCAGTATACCCTGAAGACCATGCCCAGAGATATCTACAATGAAGCCTGGCAGAAGATTCAAGAAGCCAAGATAGAAGTCTCTCTCCTGTAGTTCCTACAACTAACACCAGTGGGAGTCTGAAATAAATTACTGAGGACCACCAGGTCTAGCACTGGCAAAGTTCCCATCCCACAATAAGAGCCAGCCCCCACACCTATTCAGGCTGCAGAGAGATATATCAGCACCTACTTATATGGAGATATTGGAGGACAAAAGGCGAAAATGCTCATAGACACAGGAGCAGCTATCTGCATTATTGCCAAACAGTTCCTGGACACCCTCCAATGGCCCATTGATGGACTATCTGACCTCAGCATCATAGTAGCAGATGGAGCCTGAACTCAACCCCTTGGAGAAGTATGAAACATCACCATTTCTCTGGGACACATTTAGTTCTCCATTCCCAAAGCTGTTGTCACTGAAGCTATCACCTATGACATGATTCTTGGTACTAACTGGATGAAGGAAATGAATGCAGTTGTTGATATCAGTCAATAAGTACTCAAGTTTGACTACTGAGGCAAGAAGTATAGAGTTAAGGTGACCAGCTATGAGTAATCAAAGAAGAAGAAGAAGATTACTATTCAGAAGGAATATACCAGTAGTAAAGAATCTACCACAGAAGAAGAGGAAGAATCTGAAGATAGAAAAGATCCCAGACTCAATCTCTGAATTAATCTAGTGGATGACAGACCAAAAGATAATGTATAGGCCAAGAACACCATTCCTATCACTATTGGAGACATTGTAGGAAAAATCAAAGAATGCCCTATCTGCCTCAAGAGACACAAGTATCTCAAGCATTCCTCCAAGATCATGGGAATAAGGAAATCACCTGGCACAGCCTGCCCAGAGTGCAAAAAGAAGAAGAATAAATGCAGATATGTTCCAGAAATACCTGCAACTGAAGCTGCAGAAGTACAAGCAATTTGGGGTCAAGAATCATCTAAGGAAGAAGAAGCTTCTGACTAAGAAGTTCCTGAACAAGAAGTATCTGAAGAAGAAGAGGTTCCTGAACTCATCCCCTGGGATGATCCTTACTAGATACTGTCTGAAGATAATGACTCTTAGAATATGGAAGAAGGATCCAGCACAATCCCCATTATTCCCAAGAAAGAAACTCATCAAGAAAGTACTTTTTGGCTAAGAAGATGTCCACACTAGATGATCTACCACTATCTCTGAGACTACCACTATCAGTGCCATCTACTAGACCAGTAAGAAAGACAGAGACCCCAAAGACCAGAACTCCCAACTATAGTTGCACAGGCAACCACTTTTCAAGAAGTCATCTCTAGGTTACAAAGTCGATATAGAGGACAAGACTTCTTCACCTGAATAGAAATATACTCCTTGTCTACCCTTCCCCTAACTTATGACCAAGATGGGTACCGATTCCTGAGATAACAAGAAATCAACAACTGGGAACATCATTTTAGAGCAATGGGATATTGCAACCATGAAAGACACCCTAACTGGCAAGACTGCAGACATCAGAAATTCACCTCAGTCATGATATCACAATCCATACTTTGAAGAGAGGAGACAATAGAGGCCAGATCCAAAAAAGCCAGACCAAGAAGTTAGGAAGAAGGACCCTCAAGATTTATGATTTAGGAGAAGACATCTTAGCTATCATCAGACATGCAACCCACCAAGAATGGGTAGAGAATGCCACCAACTTCATGGAAGCCCTAGATCCTACAGGAAGAAGAGGAATCAACTATCTCTGAGACCCCTCTACTGGAGCCAGATGGCCACACCTCAATCTCAGAGTCTAGAGGCTCTCTGCTAATGGAGCCTCAGCCCTAGGACAGCCTGAACTCAGCAAGGATATTGCCCAGTATGCCCTGCTACACTCCAAGGCCAAACTCCTGACCAAAGCTCACCTAGAAGATGTGGAATATGATCTTCTAGTCTGAAGGATGAATCCATCAAGCCTGGAAAAACTTTCATGATCAGAACCAGACTAGCCATGCAGCCACCTCAAGGAACTTACATCCAACTGACCTCAAGGTCTGGACTTGCCAGACAGAGAATAACCATAGAAGGAGGAACCATTGATCCAGGATATATAGGTGAAATCAAGGTCATCCTACACAACAGCAGCACAGAGTAGTACTGAATTATTAGAGGACAGAAGATTGCCCAAGCAGTCTTCATGAAGGTCCAGACCCCACAATTACAAGGAGTCTCCAAACTGACTGAAGGAACAAGACAAGCCAAAGAATTTGAAAGTTCAGACAAGAAGGAAGTACATCTCCTTCAAGTCAACTACCTCAAGAGGAATGTTCCCCTGCAAGTGTACGAACAACCAGTAAAACTGCACAAGAATCTCATTCTGGAGCCTGGAGAACAAACCACCTTCGAAATCTTTGCACCACCCGACCCCAGAAACCTCTTCTTTGAACCCAATGAAGATATCCTGCACCTGGATATATGTAGAAGGACACACATTTCCTGACAATATGAATCCAGTACACTCTCAAGCAACCAATCAAAGTTGGGAAACCATCATCTTGCCAAAAAGAACTATCATAGGACATCTGGTGCCTTTTTTCAACCAAACTTATAGGGAAGTTTATGAACTAAATCTATCAGGAAATGGCAAAAGGTCTCAGAAGAAAGGAAAGGCCTCTCTGCAACCCAGGAGACAGTGAAGCCTTTCACCAACATTGGAGAAGAATTGATGTACCAGCAGCAGCAACAACTAGTAGAACTTCTCAACAAATATCAAGATATCTTCACTACCAATTATGGCAACCTGCCATACAATCTATCATATCACTACAGTATAAATATAGGAAATACAACACCCATCTGACAGAAACTCTATAGAATACCCCACTACTTAAAAACATTCAAAAAGGAGCATATTCAAGAACTCATAGACAATGGAGTTGGGCCAGTCCTATACTTATTGTACCAAAGAAAGGAGGATGGAGACTCTGTGTAGATTATAGGAAACTCAATTCAGTCACTGAAAAGGATGCCTATCTTTTGCCCAGAAATGATGACCTTTTGGATCAGTTACAAGATACCAGATACTTCAGCAATATAGACCTTTTTGCAGAATTCTATGAGATCCCCATAGACCCCAAGGACATTCAAAAGAGAGCCTTCCTTACTCTAGGAAAACTGTTTGAATATCTCTGAATACCCTTTGGACTTTGCAATGCACCCCCCACCTTCCAGAGGATGATGAATTCAGTCTATGCCCCCTTGATCTACTACTGCCTGATTGTATATATGGATGACTCTAACATCTATTCAGTAAATTTTGAAGAACACCTGCACTACCTTCAAGCTCACCCACAAGAACCACTTGAGACTAAATACAAAGAAATACTACTTTGGGTAACAGAAACTTGAATTTCTTAGATTTATGGTTTCAAAAGAAGAAACCCATACAGATCCAAAGAAAACTGAGAAGATCAACAATTGGCCAGTACTCAAGACTTTAAAGGAAACACTATCATTCCTGATGCTAGTATCCTACTGCAGAAGGTTTATCAAAGACTTTGCCCAAATTGCCACCCCAATCCGGATTCTTCTCAAGAAAGGAGTACTATTCAAATAGACAGAATCACAAGAAACAGCCTTCAAAGAACTCAAGAACCATATGACTACAGCACCAATCCTTATGTACCCCAATCTACAGAAGTCATTCATCTTGTATACAGCCTTCTAAAGATGGCCTAGAAGCAGTTCTAGCCTAAGAAGGACCTGACCAACAATACTATGTAATAGCTTATACAAGCTGAGCTACCAATCAGCAGCAGATGAACTATGGTAGCACCAAACTAGAATGCCTTACAGTCATTTGAGTGGTCACCCTGTTCAAGCATTACCTCATTGGAAAAGGTTCACTCTGATCACAGACCATGTAGCTCTCAAATAGCTATTCAACTATAAAAAACTCACCAGAATCCTAGCCTGCTGGATTCTTATCCTTCAGGATTACAAAATCACTATCATCCACAAAGCAGAGATAGCTCACAACAATGTTGATATACTTTCCTGCCAGCCCCAATGAACCAGAAGAAGGGTGTCCTAAGGAACTACACCCTAAAGGAAGCTCCTCAGACCATCAAGGCACAAGAAGATCTTATCTGAAAAGAACATCAGAAAGCCCACCAGGGACAGGCAAATATAGAAGAGAAGCTGTAAACAATACACCAACATTGGTCCAACCTCAGAACACAAGTCCAGGACATACTCAAGAAATGTGATACCTGCCAGAAGTATCAAGGAAGAAAGAATTATCAAGCACTACTGCAACCAATTACACCACCAGACAACATTTTTCAGAGATAGAGAGTAGATATAATTGGACCCCTACCAGTTATACTAAGAAGAAACAAGTACATCCTTATATTTATAAAACACCTGACCAAGTGGCCTGAGACTTTCCCAATGGAAATTGCAGATACCCTGACCATTGTAGGACTTCTCCATAGACTCACACTCAGATATAGACCCTCAGAAGAACTTATCTCTGACTGAGGTACAGAATTCATCAACAACATAATCACAAGTTATGTCTGAATTTACAAGATCCACCTCAAATGGACCACCTCATATCACTTACAGACCAATTGCATGACAGAAAGAATCAACCAGACCATCAAGAGAGGACTTGCTCAGGTCAATCTTACCAACTGGGACCTCTGCTTATCTGAGATCATATGGAAAATTCAGAACACCCCTGCTATCTCAACCAAGCAAAAGTCATTTGAAATAATATTTGTCAAGAAAACCAGAACTGTGGACTATGAGAATCTTGGAGATCTCCTCAAGAAGGCAGAACAGTTACATAATTAGACCCGAGTTCAGATTACCAAAGCCCAAGAAAGACAAAAGAAGTACTATGACCAGAAACAGAAGGATCAGAAGATCAAGATTGGAGATCAAGTATTAGTTTGGAGGAGTATAATTGAAACGAATTTTGCTGCCAAATTGGAGCCCAAATGGGAAGGATCTTATCTTGTATACAATATTAGAGAAACCAGTATCTATTTAAGAAGCATGGATGGATGAACCCTGAAGACACCAGTACACATCAATTACCTCAAGATATACCTTTCCCCACATCATGAATCAGAGAGTTGATAACTACCTTCAGACTCTTGTCCTCAGCTCATTTCAATTACTGCTAGTTCCCCTACCCCAATTCTGAGAAGTCAATGGGAATACTCTCCAGAAGATCCAGATTCATTAAGAGAATCTTGTTCTGGCCAGATGATTACTATAGGTCCATCAACTTCAGGCCCACTATACAATTGGAGAACAATTGCAGAACCTCCCAGTCTCCAAACAGATATAAATCAGAAATATCACAGGACTATCAAGAAGAGAAGTCACTGCTGTGGACAGACTTTATACCCTTTATAAATAAAACCCTGCAGCCCTGATACAAGCACAATTCTTCTTGTATAATGTATGAGAAATGAACCTAACTATCTACCTGAGCATTATCAATGCTGTCAAAATTCTATTCCTAGAAGAAGAAGAAGAACCCCTGAAATGGAGCAACTATGGTACAGATGATAAGATGATGGAACAGGTATTGATGCAGAAGATGCTTACCCATACTGGAATGATAACTAAAGGACAGTCTGAGGATAGACCATCCTTTAGTGGGGGCTGATGTGATATACCAAAACATACTACCTGAATTATACCTTAGCCAAATGATGTGAACAATTAGTAACTTAGCCAGATAATATGAACATAGAGCATAGTAACCAGACACAGCAACCATTTCTGTGAAAAACTGTATAAATAGCCAGACTACCAGATAAGATATATCTGTGCAGGATCTGCACACCTGTGCCAGACCTGTACACTTGTACTAGACCTGTACAACTTGCTATAAGTAGTAAATCTATAGTTAGCCACATAGTAACCAGAGAGCAACCACAATATATAAAATACCCCAGAGATAAGAGTGAATAAACCTCAGTCCGAAATTCAGAACACATTTCAACTCTGGTTCACTTTCTGATATAAAGAAGAGTTCAAAATTCAAAGCAAAAGACAAGTCTGCCTACCACACTTCAAGAGGGACTCTACAGTCACTGCTAGGAGATTGTGAGCTTACTTTCCCACTCTGGTCTACTTTCTGATACAAAGAAGAGTTTGTTACATTTTGGTTTACTTACCAGATAAGTCTGAAGAACCCAAGTTTCCACCACCTAAGACAAAGCCACCTTGCTCAAGCCAGTTTCTGATACAACTTCACAGTGATCTGTCATGCAAATGAAGCCAGTCTTTGACATAACTTTGCCAAAAGACCCTTTCCCAAAGCTACCAGTTGTTCATATTTCCAGTGGAAGCCACTGATTTAGGAAGAATCCATAACATCCAAGTTATCCAAGTTATGCAATATCTAAGTTATCCATACCATCCAAGTTATTTCTCAGAAGCCTGCCAATTTAAGAAGAATCTGTGCCACCTGAGTAGTATTCCCAGAAGAGAAATGCTGATTTAGGAAAAATCCATAATATCTGAGTTATTCATTGTTTCCAGTGAGCCTGAGAAGAATCTGCCATCAGTATAATTCCCAGTAAGTCGCCATTTCAGTGAATCCATGCCAAATCAGGTTATCTGCTGAATTATCATAACATCTCGCATAAGGAACCCCCCACACTATACAGAGATTATTGCACTACACAGAGATCATCATACAGAAATCACATAAAGAGAACCACTAAATTGCCAGACCATTATACACAAGGAGATCATCACACTTCACAGAAATCACCTACTACTCAAGAAGGAAACTGCTCATACTACACACGAAATTCTACTGATTCCCAGTTGACCTGAGAAGAAAAGACATATAAATCGCCACTATACCAAGAGAACCATCCCAATTAGGAAATTGACACACAAATCACTCACAGATATCCAGTTTTGACTATTATACTACTAAACACCAAGGATCTCAGAAATCTTAAAACATTTTATTACTTTTTGACAAAGTAACTGGGGGTTCAAGCCAAACTACATCAACTCCCAACCTTGTAATTTGCCTCCATTGAGCCAGGCACATTATAATATATACAATCAGGCAGTGGTGGATTAGGTGGGCATAGACTGAATTCATCATTCTCTGGAAGGTAGGAGGTGCATTGCAAAGTCCAAAGGATATTCAGGGGTATTCAAACAGTTTTCCTAAAGCAAGAAAGGCTGTCTTCTGAATGTCTTTCAGGTCTATGGGGATCTCATGAAATTCTGCAAAAAGGTCTATACTGCTGAAGTATCTAGCATCTTGTAACTGGTCTAAAAGGTTGTTGATTCTGGGCAAGGATAAGCATTCTTTTTGGTAACTGAATTGAGTTTTCTATAGTCTACACAGAGTCTCCATCCTCCTTTCTTTGGTATAATAAGTATAGGGCTGGCCCAAGGGCTGGTTGAGGGTCAGATGACTCCATTGTCTAAGAGTTCTTAAATGTATTCCTTTTCGAATGTCTTTAGGTAATGGGATATTCTATAGGGTTTCTGTTGGATGGCTGTTATATTTTCTGTATTTATACTGTAGTGATATGATGGGTTGTATGGCAAGTTGCCATAGTCTGTAGTAAGGATATCTTGATATTTGTTGAGGAGTTCTACTAGTTGTTGCTATTGCTGGATATCAATTCTTCTCCAATGTTAGTAGAAGGCTTCACTGTCTTCTGGGTCGCAGAGGGGACTTTCCTTTCTTCTGAGACCTTTTGCTGTTTCCCAATAAGTTTAGTTCATAGACTTCTCTATGAGTTCGGTTGAGAAAAAGTACCAGATATCCTATGATAGTTCTATTTAGCAAGATGATGGTCTCTCAACTTTGGTTGGTTACTCAAGAGTGCACTGTATTCATCTTGTTAGGAAATGTGTATCCTTCTATATCCAGATTTGGGATATCTTCATTCCATTCAAAGAAGAGGTTTCTGGGGTCAGGTGGTGTAAAGATTTCGTAGGTGGTTTGCTCTCCAGGTTCCAGGATGAGATTCTTGTATAGGTAGACTGGTTGGTAGAATACTTGATAAAGAACATTCCTCTTAAAGTGATTGACCTGAAGGAGATGTACTTCTTTCTTATCTGAGCTTCCAAATTCTTCAGCTTGCCTTATTCTTTCAGTCAGTTCAGAGACTTCTTGTAATTGTGGGGTCTTGACCTTCATAAAGACTGCTTGAGCAATCTTTTGTCCTCTAATAATTTGGTCCTATTCTGTACTACTGTTGTGCAGAATGACCTTGATTTTGCCTGTATATCCTGGGTCTATGATTTCTCCTTCTATGGTTATTTCTTGTCTGGCAAGCCCAGACCTTGAGGTCAGTTGGATATAAGTTCCTTGGAGTGACTGTATAGCTAGTCTGGTTGTAAACATCAGTATTCTTCCAGACTTAATGAGTTTGTCCTCCAGGCTGTAGAGGTCATACCATATATCTTCTTGATGAGCTTTGGTTGGGGGTTTGTCCTTGGGATGTAGCAGAGCATACTGGGTAACATCTTTGCTGAGTTCAGGCTATTCTTGGACTGAAGCTCCACTAGCAGAGAGTCTCTAAGCTCTGAGGTTGAGGTGTGGCCATTTGGCCCCAGTAGAGAGATCTCAGAGATAATTGATTCCTCTTTTTCCTGTAGGGTCTAGGGCTACTATAAAGTTGGTGGCATTCTCTATCTATTCTTGGCAGGTTGTATGTCTGATGAGAGCTAGGATATTTTCTCTCAAATAATAGATCTTGAGGGTCCTTCTTCCTGGTTTCTTGGTCTGACTTTTTCAGATCTGACCTCTATTATCTCCTCTCTTCAAGGTATGAATTGTAGCATCCTGGCTGAGATGAATCTTCTGGTGTCTGCAGTCTTGGTAGTCTGTGTGTCTTCTAGGGTTGCAATATCTCATTGTTCAGAAATACTGTTCCCAGTTATTGATCTCTTGTTATCTTGGAAATCAGTATCCATTTTGGTCATAAGTTGGGGGAAGAGTGACCAAGGGATATTATTCTGTTTGGATAAAGAGACCTTATCCTCTAAATAGGCTTTGCAACTTAGTGGTAACTTCCTGAAAGATGGTTGACTGTGCAACTGTGGTCAGGAGTTCTAATCTTTGTGGTCTCTGTCTTTCTTATTAGTCCAACAGGTAGTACTGATAGCAGTAGTCTCAGAGAGAGTGGAAGACCATTTGATGTGGACATCTTCATAGCCAAAAGGATCTTTTCTAATGAGTTTCTTACTTTGGAATAATGGTGATTATACTGGGTCCTTCTTCAATATTCCAGAGATTATTATCTTTGGGTAGTATCCAGTAAGGGTCATTCCAGGGGATGAGTTTGGGGACCTCTTCTTCTTCAGGTACTTCTTGTTCAGGAATCTCTATTTAGGGGTTTCTTTTTCTTTAGATGATTCTTGACCCCCAAATTGCTTGTACTTCTGCAGCTTCAGTTGCAGGTGTCTCTGAAATATGACTGCATTTCTTCTTCTTTCTTCTACACTCAGGGCAGGCTGTATCAGACGAATTCCTTGTCCCAATGATCTTGGAGGAGTGCCTGGGGCACTTGTGTCTTTTGAGACAGATAGGGCATCCTTTGATCTCTCCTGCAATGGCTCCAATAGTGATGGAGATAGTATTTCTAGCCCACACATTGCCTTCTGGTCTGTTATCCACCAAGTTGATTTGGGGATGGAGTCTGGAATCATTTCCATCTTTGGATTCTTCTTTCTTTTCTGTAGTAAACTCTTCACTGCTGGCATATTTTTCCTAGGTAGTAACCTTCTTCTTCTTCTTTGATTGCTTATAGCTGATCACTTTAACTCTATACTTCTTGCTTTAGTGGTCAAACTTGAGTACTTATTGACCAATATCAATAACTGCATTTATTTTCTTTATCTAGTTAGTACCAAGGATTATATCATAAATGATAGCTTCAGTGACAATAGCTTTCAGAATGGAGAACTGAATGTATCCAAGAGAGATAGTGATATTTCATACTTCTCCAAGGGGTTGAGTTCAGGCTCCATCTGCTACTATGATGCCAAGGTTGGATGGTCCATCAATGGGCCATTAGAGGGGTCCAGAAATCATTTAGCAATAACACAGACAGCTGCTCCTATATCTATGAGAATTTTCACCTTTTGTCCTCCAATATCTCCATATAGATAGATGCTGATATATCTCTCTGTAGCCTGGATAGGGGTGGAAGCTGGTTCTTGCTGTGGGATAAGGACTTGACCAGCACTAGACCTGGTGGTCCCCAGCAATTTATTTCAGACTCCAGCTGGTATTGGTTACAGGAACTGCAGGAGAGAAACTTCCATCTTAGCTTCTTGAATCTTTTGCCAGACTTCAATGTAGATGTCTCTGGTTATGGTCTTGGGGTATACTTCTTCTTGGGCTTTGAGGCAGCAGGTTCCAATTATTTTTGCTCTATTTCTTCATTCTCTGGAGGTAGTTCATTTGTTTCAGGAACAAAAGGTGAGAGAGATCTAGGAGATATTTCTACTTGCTCCTCTTCATGTTCTTCATCTTCCTCTTAGATTCTTCTGCTGGTATTTCTGCATAGCCTTCCTTCAGGTCTCTTCCTCTTCTCTGCTGAGTAAACTGTTTTTTGAGTGATGACTTTGGCTAAATATAAGTCCAGGTCACTGTAGTCTTCACTGTTACTTTCTTCTTCAAAATCTTTGACAGGATGAGCCTCAGTCTTCTTATATTTGATATCATTCCTTCGGTTTGGAAGTTCTGACTCCCTTTGGTTACTTCTTTTGTTGTTACATTCTGTAGCATAGTATCTGAATTGTCTACAGTGGAAGCATTGAACTTGGGCTCTATTCTAGACAGAGTATCTTCTTTCTTCTTGCTGGTAACTCCTATTATCTCTGAGTAGATAATCTTGATTTCTTTGTAGTGGGTAACCTCTGTTGTCTTATTGATAACTCTGATTTTTATATGTGGTGAGTTTTTGATTCTGTCCAACCAATCAGTCTAACTTGGAACTGAGGTCTTGGATTTTGCTTCTATCCTTCTTTTCTTCTTTGGCTGGCCTTTTTTCTTTAGATCTTTCCTGTTCTTGAAGGAGTCCTTGAAGGAGTCCTTGTAGTGCTTTGACCAGAATATCTTCTTTGTCATCCTTCTTGTCAAGGATACTCCAGGTATTTCCTTGTCTGACATCAAAGAATTCTTGGGCTACATCGACTTGCTCTTTGGATCTTCTGATGCCTAAGGTGCAGATATGCTGAGCAATGTTCAGGAGAATTCCATTTATGAAGGTCATTGGACCTATGATGTCTTGGTTGGTGACATTGAGTCTGACTGTATACATTCTCTTCTGAATTCTTGTGAAGTAGGCTCTGGGTAATTCTCTAAGGTTCATCACCATTTCCTATATACTTCTTGATAAACCAGTGGGCTATGGCTATGTATTCTCACTGATAAGATACTACTGCTTGTATTTCTGTTGCAAGTTCTGCTGCTTAGTGGAAAATTCCTCTGACTGGTTCTCTGAGCTGGGCCTTGTAGATAGCAATTTTCCTTTCATCTGAGAGATTCTACAGGACTGCAATTCTCTTGATTCCATTAAGGAATTCTCTAGGATATTCTTCTGGATATCCTGCAAAGGTTGACAATGGGGTAGTCATTTTATTGTCACTTTTTTCTGATTCTAGTTCTGGTCTGAATTCTGATTCAGATTCTGACTCTGGTTTACTTTCTAAACTGTTACTGGAGATGGGGGCTTGGGTATCTTGAGGATAGTGTTATGGACCTCAGATGAAGTAGAATGAGCTTAAGTCATCTTGAAGGAGCTATTTCTAATTCTGTAAGAGCTGGTGGTAAAGGTTCAATGGGTGAGATTGGTAGAACCTCTCTGAGATATCTGGCTGTAGGATGTCAGGCTTATGTAATAAGATCTTCTAGTTCTTATATAAGTTCTTCAAAGTTTCCAACAGGACTGCCTGTGTTGTCTGGTTGATCTGGTTGAGGATTTTGGGCTATACTGACTTCTGGTTGGAATCCTTCTGATGCTGAGTAGTTGGCAAGTCTTGAGGTAATTATTTTTCTTTCTGTCCAAATACTAGTGATGACTGGTTCTTCTATAGTAGCAGAGATTGGTATTGTATCAAATGTATTCAGTTTGACTGTGGGTTCTTGTGAGCTGAAAAGTCATGTTGATTTTAAAATATTTCCAGTTGAGCCCCCAAATGTAATGTGCCTGGCTCAATGGAGGCAAATTACAAGGTTGGGGGTTGATTTAGTTTGGCTTGAGCCCCCAGTTACTTTGTCAAAAAGCAACAAAATGTTCTAAGATTCCTGAGGTCCTTGGTGTTTAGTAGTATAATAGTCAATCTGGATACAACAGTAGTTCCTCTGTTCATGTGGCAGTCGATTTGTGTTTCAATTTCCTTAATGGGATGGTTTCTTGGGTGTAGCAGCGATTTGTGTGTGTGTAGTGCAGTATATGTGACGGTCTAGCAATTTAGCAGTTTTTCTTCTTTGGGTGACAGGCGATCTCTGTGTAGTGCGACGATCTCCAAAAGTATGCGATTTCTGGCATGATGATCTCTGTGTAGCATGACGATCTTGGCAGACTTCTTTATGCAGACTTCTCGATTTGGTGCAGGTTCTCCTGAATCAGTGGCTTACTGGGAATAGAGGATGGTGTGGATTCTTCTGAATTGGGCTCACTGGGAATGGATGAATAGCTCGGATGTCACAGATTCTTCCTTAATCGGCAGCTCTCTGGGGATGGCAGATAACTCAGATGTGGATTCTTGGCAAGTTATATCAAGACTGGCTTCATTTACACAGGGTTATATCAGATGGAATGGCTCTACTGCGAAGTTACTTCAGAAGACTGACTTGTGGCAAGGTTCCTTAAGAGCTCTCTGAGAATGTGGGTTCTTGATAAAGTTATATCAAGACTGGCTTCATTTGTGTGAATAAGTTCACTGTGAAGTTGCATCAACAAACTGGCTTTGTGATAAGATGGTAGATTTCTTGAAAACAGCAGCTTATTCCTTAAGCAGCAGACTACTCAAATTGTATTAAAGTTCTTTACTTAAACTTTTAGCAGCAAATCTTCAGACTTATCTAGCAAGTGAACTAAAAATGGACTCATTCTTTGTATCAGAAAGTGGACCAGAGTGGGAAAAGGGGACTAATGCTCAATCTTTAGAGACCTCTTTAGTTTGCACTTCAATTCAGACTGAGGTTTATTCACACTTGTCTCTGGGGTATTTTATATATTATAGTTACTATCTGGTTGCTATCTGGATAATTATAGATATATTATTTCTGGTAATGTTTAGGTGTATTTACAGTACATGAGTGTGTCCACAGGATATGAGTGTGTCTGCAGGATATGAGTGTGTCTGCCAGACACAGATGTATTCTCAGAATATAGATAAATTACCCTGATTTGGTATCCTGGCTAATTATAATATAGTAGGCACAAGTAACTATACTATGCTTGGAGTTCACATTATCTGGCTATATTATACTATTTGCTCATCACACATATTCATATATATTATCTAAGTATATTCTATATCTTGTTTTATTTTCTACAATTACTTTAAACTTTTTAAATTTATCCAAGACTTCACTCATTGCTAACAAGAAGTATATACACACATACTTTATATATATAATTGTTGATAAACATGATAAAATATCTCTTCTCTCTATAGAAAGTAGTATATATTGACCATATATATCTATATGGATTAAATTGAGTATACTAGATATATATTATATCTGTTGTACAATTTTTATAAAAGTTATCATCAGGATATATTGCCAATAATCTACTCATTTAACTATTTCTATATATCCTAAGTATTGATATTATATATATATTAAATATATCAGATATAGTTATTATATATAGAGAAGCTTTTATACCACTCAGTATAATAAAGATTATCTTAATTCAATACTATTATAATCTTCTTATTATTTTTCAAACTATATACTATTACTTCCATTAGGTATATATGTATTTCCTTATTACCCCAGACCATTATTTTGCTGATTGAAAAGAAATTCTTGCCTATCTTCAGAGTGTATAATATATCCTGAAATATACTAATGGGCTCTGAGATATTCTCATAAAGATATATACTGACATTTTCTCTTTCTTGAGAATATATAATATTATAATCATCTAACTTAATTGGAACTAGATACTCAAATAGCTCATATATAGAAAATTATTCTCAGTGGGCCATTATGTATTATATAACACCAGAATCCATTAGCTATATATTATTATTATTAGCTATATTAGTAAATACTTTGCTTATATTAATATTATTATTTTTTGCTAATATGAAAATGTATAACTTAGTTATAGATATAGATATTTTCTACAGATGTTTGGTATATATTGCTTATATGTAAAATATATCTTCACTCTAGTTATTATTAGTTTTAGTAGTATTTGCCTTATATTGCTCTTTATCATTCTCTCAATTCTTTCCATTTCTCCCATATTACCATTATTGACTTTTATGCTTATTTTCATTATTCTTCTTAACTTTGTGATAGTATTTGCTCTACATATGTCTATACTAGCTGTAATAATAAAGTTTCTATTTAATATTTCTTATTATTGTTCTTATTAGTACTTCTTGCCTCATCTATATAATCTAGAGAATATCTTCTCATTATTATTATTACTATTTTCTTAATATATCTCTTTATTGATGAGACTTATTATTATATAAGTATAGTTTATAAGTTTTTCAATCTTATATATAGTGACTGCTATGATGTTGTACACTTTGAAGAGACCTCTTATAATTTGTTACACTCTGCTGATATACTTAAAGAATTCACTTAATTTACCAGATCATTATAGTGATTAGTATATTCACAGATGCTCTTCTTAGACTTTATTTTTTAGATTAAATAGCTGAGATTTTAAACAAAACTGATTTGATGAGAATACTTATCTATAATAATTTTATAGAGTCTTCTACACATTGTAGACTATTATAGTATATATTATAAGCTTCTAATAATATGTATAAAATTGATCTCTTATAATACTTAGTAATTATTTATAGTATTGTAATCTTAAATCTATACTTATAGTTTTATATACTCTATCAAGCTATACTCATCTGAAGATTACTTATATAGAATATCCATATAGTATAATCCTTATTATCAAATATTGGAATTGATCTCTTAGCTGTATTTATATTTGTCATAAGTACCATAACAGTTATCATATCTATTCTAAGAGTACTTATACCCATTGTATTTAGTATATTTATACTAGCTTCTTAATTTGTCTCTTATAATATCTTGATATAGAGTAGTATATATCTTAGAGAGATGTTTTCTTAGTTACTAAGTAAGAATTATAACCTTTTTAATAACTTAGTTAGAAATATGAAGTTGAAAGAGGAAGGAGTATTGTTTATTATTGATTTTATATATTAAGTGATATAACTTAGAAATGACATTGTTATATATAATTAGTGCTTGGAATAAATTGGATTGAATTAAATTTAGGCTCATTTTGATTCAATTCAGAATAAATTAAGATCTAATTTAATTTAAAGTCTAATTTGAACCTAATTTTCAAAATTCAATAACTTCACCAAAATATATTTAAATTTAATGAATTTTAACTTGTTCAATGCACCTTATAATGAAGAATCTAGTATAATAAAGAATATTATATTTGGACATATTTCTATTGAATGAATATTTCAAATCAAATTATATATCTAATTTGCAAAAATTATTAAATAAATCAGATAAGATCATTGAATAGTATTATTTAATATTACATTGTTTTATACTTAATATTAGTAATTATAAAGTATAAAATCATCACTTTCAAATTAGATAGCTTTATAGTCCCATATAAAACTCACTTTATAGTTAAACAATTATGCACACAATTAAGCAGTTCTCATTTCTTTACCAGAACTCATAAGCCAAAGCAATCATTTACATGCACACGTTTGCTACTAACTTTACAACATCAGTCATTAATATTGAACAGCATATTCCATTCGAAGCCATTAATCAACACAAGTTCATCAATTTCTGCATATCCTATAATACCCTTCCACTCATCGTGATCAAGATCAATGACCACATTCACAGGAGTCAAGTCGTAAGAGCGCTCTCCAAAATATTTACGCAACGTGGCTTTGGGGCAGAGATTGACCATAAACATCTGGCAGCCATAGAGCTCTCCGTATTTTTCGGCGCGCGCGCAGTGCTTGTCAAATTCTTTCTTGCTCGCTGCAACGACGAGTTCGAAGCCGTATGAAGGTAGAGAATCACCGTTGCGGACGAGAATGTCTAGTCGTTGGTCACGACGGCCAAATTCATCACGCTCTCTAACCTCCACCAAAATTTGGTATCGCAAGAGCGGGTATGCCAATGGGACCAAATTCCTGAAGATAGTGGCGAATTCGGTTTGGAAGGCATATTCTGATGGATTTTCATCGTTATTTAAGGTCAGCAGAGAGTAGAGGTGCCGAACGCACAAGTTCTGTAGAAAAAGAGGTATTTAGTCAGTCAAAAAAAAAAAAAAAAAAAAAACGGCCAATATTGTCCAACAATTTTCGGTATAACCCACCTCAATTGTGCGCGCCAACAACCACTGAGGATCGAGTTTTTTCTCATCCGGCACACTCTGAGATAGACGAATTGTAGGTAGGGCTATGCAGGAAAGCATCAAACCGCGGAGGATAGGAGCGCTGCACTCGATTATAGCACTCTTGAGCCCTCCTTCCTCTTTCACAGATACCATTCCTTCTGCAAGAAGATATTTTGTAGCATCTTTTCTCTTTTTAAATAAAATAAAATGAATAAATTGCAGGTTAAAGATCCAAATCATGAATAAAACCCAGTAACTTACCGTATTAACTTCATGAGTGCCGTAACGAAGAACCTCAGTAAGAATAGACTTGCATTCCGGTGTGAGGTTGTCCAGAGATCGCATCAAAGACTCATAATGTTCCATATTTAATATATATCTCCGTAGTTCAACGATAGTTGTCTTCTTCCATTCATCAGCCGTTTTAATGGGAGCAGTCTGAATTTCATATGTTTGCTGAATATAAGAACCGCAACAGCCAACGAGACCTTTATGGCCAAGAGTGAGATCGAAAATATCCGCTGAAATATCGGCTGATTCGAACTCGACGTTTATATCCATAGCGAATTGATCAAAAAGCTCCTTGACCTCTGCTTTCGTAAACCGGTCAGTCATCCAGGATGCGTCACTCGTAAGCGGCGAGACTTGAGACGAAGAACCAGGTTTGTTGTGAGGGATCAGGAGCTCCCTAATACTTTCGGTGCCAACGAGCGCAACAGCATGTAGTGAGTAATCATTGGCATTCCTGAGAGACCGCAGCGCGCTGATGAATTCATCGGTAACTTCCTTTGTGGCTTCAGATATGGTCCGACCACCCACACTAGTCAGACGCGAAGCTTCATCGATGATGAGAATTACTGGCTTTGACGAAGGATTAATGTGTTTTGAAAAGAAATTCTTGAAAGTTACGGAATCCATCACGGTATCGCGTTGACGTCGGCTTTCGTCTAGAGAATAAATGTTCCTGCACAGAGTTTGCCAGAACACCTTTGGCCCTTGATCAGCCCTAACCGCGCTATCGAAGGTTGCGACATATATCGCGAAGTCGTCCTGGTCACCGCCGGCTAATTCTCTAAACTTTTCCGGATTTTGGTGGAACCATCGCACTAACGCCTGACAAGTAGTAGTCTTGCCACTCTGGCGGTGCCCAAATAAAAGACAGAACTGCCGTTGAAGGAGGTTTGATCCAAGGTTTTCGAGAATTTTAGGTTCAATGAAAAAATTTAATATCGGATAAGCCTCACCAGCGGCGAACCTGCGACGTTCTGCGAGTAATCGGTAGGTCAGAAGTGCCCATATCTGCTGGAGATTATGTTTATTAAAAATAAAAACCGGACTTACTAGGTGGAAGGAACGTCTCATACAGCTTCCCCTTCAATACGGTTGCTATGGATAGATGGATGGTAAGAATTAGCAGTTAACGAAAGTATGGAAAACTGTAGTACGAAGAGCAGCATAGATGGATGAATGTGGATACAACTATACATGGTTTTGACGACATACCTTGGGGAGCTGCCAGTAGTGACCAAGGGCAATTCACGAACAAGGCAAAAGTTATACACGAAAGAGTATAACATTAGTTTAGGACGAGTCAAAATGCATGTGATAACATCGTAGCGAGGAGTCGTACCTTGCGTAGGGGTATGGAATAAGAGTGGGGACAAGGGAATGGATCGATGTATGGAAACGAATGAGTAAGGGGGATATATATATGCCGGACGATATGAAAAAGAAAACGGATAGTGATTCCAAAGACAGAATTTAACAAGCAATAAAAATGTCGAAATGAAATTAGTACCTTGGAAAATCGCAGGATATGTTTCGGGTAACGTTGAACCGCACGTTAACGGGTATACCAATGGGAAATAAAGATGAGAAGAAATAATTGCCGGATTTAGACAAAAAGATATCATTATACTAATGGAGATGAACACTATACTACCACACAATATGGCAAAAATGCCACACTTCTGCGGATGAATTAGAGCAGCAACAATGCAATAACAATCAAGAGTCCTAGCATACCTTCAATGATACCATCTCCAGTTTGAGGAAATGATGGTTCAGACGGGGCATCTGTGTGCGGGGGATTGAGCAGTTAGAAATGAAGTCTAGTGGTAATTGAAATCAATGAGGCTCTCTACCCTATCAAATCAGAATAATACTCGAATGTTTTCGATAAAGTCTGATAATTACTAGTGAACACCAATGGCATCTCGACAACAATGTGCAGGTGCTTTGATGCAGGGCCTTCAGGAAAGATATCTTGAATTTCGGCAAAGGGTGACAGCTCGATTCCGTCGTCTTTTATGTCAAAGTTGGAGCTGAGCTTGGCAAGGTCGTCCTTCGAAATGTTGACCCTCCAGAGTGTGAGCTCGTCAGCGTCAAAGTTATCCAACTTGTGTGCCTTCTCTGCCTTCACCAACTTCTTAAGGTCGCGGACCGTGTCAGTTTTGGTAACTTGAACAGTGAAGGTACGGCGTGGGTCATCACCACGGACAAGACAGAAGAGCTTTATAGTAGTTGTCGTCATTGTATGAGGTCTATAAAAGACGTTGGTAAAGTCCTAATAATGAGTCAGAAGCCCCCAAAGATCAAAGAGGAAGTATAGGGAGTGTAGAAAGAAAGTAATATACTTGGATTATGTATAGTTGGCTTGGCGCTTTGTTAGGTTGTCTGTGAAAACATTTATCACGTGTGACTTGTACAAATTGGAGTCACGAAACACATAGAGTGGTTGTCATGTGCTAGCGTTAACCTTTTAATTAATGGAACATAAAGAGAAAAATTTATATTTAAAATTAATTCTGTAGAATAATTCTCAGCTTGACTTGACAGAGTTAGAATCTTAATATAATTTTTTTTATAACTCTCTATAACTTTAAAATAAAGAATTATTATTATATAGAGTCAAAATTTGGTATAAGTTATATGTATTTAAAAAAAATTCACCATATAAATTTTTAATATTATATATTATAATTGATCTAATTATTATAATATAAAGATTATTTTAATTAATTATTAAAAACTATATAATTATTTTGATATTATATAAATAGATATAAGATTTGATAACAGTTATACTATATAGTTATATATATATATATATAGTATAGTTTATATATTTAGTAAACTATATTTTATAACAAAACTAATTAATTATTATTAATAGAATATTAAAGTCAGATTATCTTAATATTAAGAAAAAATATTATAAAAAATTCTACTTATTATTTCTATATATTTATATAAAATATATTATATACTATAAATATTTAAATATTTTATCTATAATATGAATAATAATATATATTATTATAGATAAATTTTTATAATAATAGGTTTTATAATATCTTGTAAAATTTTTTTGATCAATATTAGATTAATTTTAATATTTCTTAATTTGATCTTATAGCTAAAATATATTATTTTTAACAAATATAAATAGACTTTAAATTTTTTCTTTTTTAATATACTTTAATTTATAATAATCTGTAATATCTTTCTTATTTTTCTCTTATTATTATTTAATAGCAATATTAGAAATCCTCTCTTATTATAATTTTTTTTTTTTTAAATCAAATATATATTTTTTTTATTTTTTTTCTTTTTAATTATTTCAAATTTTAAATTATTATATAATAAAACTATATGCCAATAAAATTATTATATTATAAATAATTAATAGTGACTATTGGCTCTAGTTCTGAGTTCTTGAGAAAGTACTGAGTTCTAATTATCTAATATGGCTAAGTCTAGATATTACTTTGAGATCCTTATACTGGTAAAAGTATTATGCTTATATCCTAAGTTAATTAGGATTGAAATTATTAATAAGTTGAATCTGAAAATTTTTTATAATAAGAATATTACTTTATTTTTATATTTGGAGAAAGCAGAGCTGAGATTATAATATACTCAGTATAGAGAATATTTATATATAGGTATATATATGATATGATTAAGTAACTAAGAGCAAGTAGGCTGAATAGGAGATTGGTCTTCCTAGATTAGGAAAAGGTATATGATTATATCTAATAGATGTAGTTAGAGAAGATACATATTAGACTGGATTAGTATTTCTCATCAGTCTTAAGTTTTAATAATCAGTTTACTAGAAAGTATCTGAGTAGTACTTTTGTGCAATAATTATCATAGTGTCTCTTTTTCATTAAGAAGAGAGATTATTCAGGAGATCTATTGTCTCCTATTCAATATACTCTATTGCTAGAACTATTAATGGACAGAATTATTATAGAGTGGCTGGGCTCTTAATTTATAGAATAGTCTGAAAGATTGAGATCTTTGCTGATGATATAGTAATTGGCCTTAGCTCTATCACTGATGTTGGATTATTGAGAGAGGCTGTAGAATAGTATAAAGAGTACTCTAGAGTAAAACTCAACTGACATAAGTGTGAGATAATAGTACTGGAGAATAGCTTAGTAAGAGGGAATGTTATTGAAACATTTATTCCTGCAGGAGAGACTATATAGTAGCTAGGTATCTTATGAGTCTATCTTATATGAGAGAGAAAAATAGTTATTTGGAGAGAAGTTCTTCAAAGCTAAGGGGGACATTATCTCTCTCTAGTAGGACAGATGTTGATATTGAATATTTACTAGTTACTGAAGTCATAGTATCTAGTATATGTAGATAGTCAAGAGGTTGTTAAAATTAGCCAAGGATTAGATCTGGGCTGGGGGGCAGTATTAGATAGATTAGGAGGTCTTGACATTACTAGTAGATAGGAGAGACCTTAGATAGGTAGACTTTTCTAAGAGGCTATATTGCTTAAGAGTCTAATGATTGAAGCAAGCTATTGAACTATAGAGAGATAGATGGGTACCACTATAACAGAAGGTTTGAGAGATGAGATTCTCTCCTAGGGGCTCTTTAGGTAATCTACTAGAATTGGTAAGACAGAGTGGCAGTTAGCACTTATGATTTAAGAGCTTATGGTAGGGGGTGACAGATGGTACTCATTGTATTGATTTTATTAATATAGTGCTGAGAGAGATTTAGATTGAGATCTAGTAATATGGAGATGAGATAGACTTCTGTTAGATTGTTCTCCACTAGTTAACTTTAATCTAGATGCTAATATAGAGTACTAATAAGAAATGGACCAGAATTTGTAGTCTGTTAGATAGCAGACAGCTAGGATTAGTGAGGAGTAGAACTGAGCAGTTGTCTGGTCCTAAAGTAAAGAGGTATAGTAGTGACTTTCTCTGAAGTTCTGAGTAGTGTAGTGGTATCTATTGAGGAGAAATATCATGCTCAACTTTAGGTTGAGTTATTTGGTAGATAGCAGGATCTTTATTATAAAGAGTACTTTAATATAGAGCAAAAGGAAGTTTTGTACAAATGTCTAAATATTGACTGAGTGAATGTAAGATTTTGGAGACTTCTGAAACTATTTAAGAGTGGTAAGAAAGACAGATAGTAAGCAGAGTCAGTAGGAGGATTTACAAGAATAGTTAGTGAGATGTGTTAGTAATGAATAGCTTACTATTAAGAGAGTCTTAATAGTTTGGGTGGAATCTGACTAGCTATAGGCTATATATATTTGAGGAGAGTAGGCAGATGAGTTTAAAGGAGTGTCTACTATAGTAAGAAGGGTTGGTGGGGGATGTTTTGTCTAGAATATAGGTGGGGTAGAGCTTCAGGGGGACTATTATTATTGTTTAGTAAAGGGGATTTATAAGAAGAATAGAGGGAGAGTTGTGATGATTAATAGCTTAGTAGTCTTTAATTATAAAGGAGTCAGAGTGGGTCTTCTTAAGACGATTGAGTAGGGGTGAGGCTCTTGTATTATATATAAGTTAGATTGGGTAGTAGTTATTAGCATAGTTATATTGGTCTTATCCTATATAACTGTCTACTGACTCAGCAGTCAGTTGATCTCTTGATATATCAGTTCACACTTATACTATGAGACTACATTGTGACTCATCAAGTACTAAGTACCATACTCATATTTAGCATAGTCCAAATAGCTTCCCATTAGTATAAATATCCACTCTCCTGAATTTTAGAAACAGAGACAAGAATATAAATAAACAAGTCAAGAATACTTTCTAGCACAAATATCCCTTCATATACTATTCCTATTATTAGTCAAAAGTAATATTATAAATAACAAATAAACCTATTCAATAACTTATAAACTACTTTTAAGTAAACTCATACTATATTAGGTCTCACTCCTACTAGATTCTGAAATTTCCTAATTAGGTATTATCTATAGCAATATGCTGATTCAACTAAGCTGGTATTAGTTTTTTGAACTTCTTGTAATAGAGAAAATCCTGAAAATCCAAAACAAGTCTGAGAAAGGACTTTAGTTGAGACATTAATCCAATCTTGAAATCAATAAGTATAGAGGATAAACTCTATATGAAATTGATCTTGAGCTTTAGAAAGCTGTCTTCTGGGGTATTCAGAGCTTTCTGAAAACTCTTTTAGAACTCTATAATAGTACTCTAATAAAGAACTCTCTTACAACTTAGTAGCAGTGATTTATAATCCAATTCTGCTTCAAGATACTTTCTCACTCAACTATAACTCTCAACAGAAATTCTATAAGTTGGTATAAAGCCCAACTACTGAACTGAAATTTATTCTGATCTATCTGACAATCTGTAAATTGAACCTGATGACCAAGAACAATTAGATCTCCATATCTACAATAAGTGGGATAAGCTTTATATATATAAAGAAGTATTCCAATTTATTGAAATGACAACTCAATATGCCAGTACATAACCTTATGCTATTCTATCAGATTTGTGTTATTTATCAGTAATACAAGAAATATATGATCTATATAACTTCAATAAAATCTCTCTCTTTTACAACAAAGATTATGAGCCCCAATAGTACTAAGTGGCTATAGTAAATATACCTCTTTAAATATACTATATATACACTAGAAATGTCTGATGATCAGCCTAGTAATGTAAATATAGAAATGGATATACTAATCATAAGCAATCCAGTAATAACAGTCTCTGCTATAGGTGTCACTACAATAATAAGTATAGGAAATACAGTCTTAGTTATTAGTATAAACATAGCTAAGAGGTCTATCCTAATCTTCGATGAGAGAGCCTATGCTATTTGGGTATTTTATATAATGAATCTCTTTGAAGAATATAGCTTAAAAGAGTATATGAAGTCATAAGTACTAATTCAACATTACAACCCTGCAAACAATTGCTAAGCATTATATGAGATTATATTCATATTATTGAACTTGTAAATAAAGCTTATAATATATGCTATGATGGTATTTAATGTATAAAAGATTCTATATACTCATTATGTATAAGTATCTATATCTAATTGATTCCATCTAAAATCTCAATTATTCAATATATGAATAAAGCCTAAGAAATATATATATCTGCAATTATATAAATAATGTTGAAGATCTGGTAAATCAAGTGAATTCTCTTAGCATATCTACAGATTATATTTAAAATAAAGATAAGGTTATAGCACTTATAAGAGAACTTCTGGATATATATAATATTATCATTATAGCCATATATGAGAGTGGCAGTCTTTTAGATTACACCTATGTAATAATGAGTCTTATGAATGAGAAAATATGCTAAGGAAATGGTCTTAATAGTGCTAATAATAACGAAAATACACTCTACAGATCTTGTAGACATAGTGTCAAATGAGGTCAAAAGTATAGTCAATAAGGTCAGCAAACTCAAACCTAAGCTTAACAATATGATAACTAGTCTACTAATCAATCAACTAAGAATGATGGCTACTATGAATACTGTGGCAAGTATGGATATAGGAAATACAATTGCTATAGCTGGGAAAATGACAAGGAGAGTAGTGAAAATAAGTAATAATGTGGAAAATACCCATACTGATAATGTTGGAGTAGTGTAAAGAACTATCAAAAGAAGTGTGGCAATATAAATACCATTGAAACTAATGAAAGTAATACTCTATTTTTTGCACAAACTACTAGTTCTACTACCAATACCTGTTCTGCCAGTGTGAGTTCTACCACATCTATGAAATCTAGTCAGAAGGATGATAATTTTGGACTGAAAAGTCCTGTCAAATATATCACCAGCACCAGCTCTATTAGCATGAGATCTGTATCTATGAGCAGTTCCATCACTGTCAAATCCACTAATCTGATATCTATAACTGGTTAGTGAAATACTTTTGGCCTAATGAAAAGTAGTGATGACATCAGTACTGCTATCAACTATACACCCACTGAATGCACCAATACAGCTGATAATAATAATGTCTAGTTAATAGATTCTGAAGCCACACAACATATGATGATATACAGGAAATAGTTCTCTATATATAAGCCTTTTTAATATCCTATATCTATCAAATTAGAAGACAACAATATCATCTACAATCAAGAAAAGAGAAATGTAGAGATATATCTCTACACCAATATTGTAGAACTCACCAGCACTTTTGTGGACATACTATATACTCCTGAAATAGACAGAAATCTCTTTTCAATAGAAAAAATAAAATCCTGTAGCAATAAAGAGATATATATATTCAAAGTATGCAATAGTATATGATTTATATAACAATAAAAGATTAATAACAGCCTCAAAATGTGGTCATTTTTATATGATCAATGAGATACCAAATAGTGCAAAAGTCTCTATACATATATACAACAACAACTATATCTGATACATCCAATATATAGTATCAATTCTTGGGACATATTGGTAAGATGAGCTTTAAATGTATGATTAGAAGTGACTCAGTGAAAGGAGTACTGACATATATATATCTATATAATAGTTTCTGTAAAGATTGTATGGAAAATAAAACTTCTCAATGCCTATTTAAAGAATGATTAAAGCATACCTTGGGGATCCTCAATCTAATCTATACAGATATATGTAGCCCAATATATACTCTATCATATTCTGGCAAGAGATATTTTCTAATATTTATTGATAAACATATACATAAGACATATGTATATTTCCTATTGGTGAAGAGTGAAGCCTTGAAGAAATTTAAAGAATTCAAAGTGATTACTAAGAATGAAACAGGATATAGAATATGTACTATATACTCAGTTAATGGATTCCAATATATCAATGATACATTTAAGCAATTATTAATGAAACATAATATAAGCCATCAGATGACAGCTCCTTATAGGCTTCAGCAAAACAGCATGGCCAAGCAATTAAACTGTATGGCTGTCGAAATGGCATGGACAATGATCAATACTGCTAGACTAGGATATTCCTATTGGGTCAAAGCCATCAACATGATGATATATATCTACAATATATATATATCTTAATTGCTAAGTAAGGAAGCTAGCAACAACAAGTATAAGGATAATGATCTTACTCCTGAAGAGTTATAGAGCTGAATCAAGCCCAACATATCACATCTATTCATATTCAGATGTGATATATATATTCTCAACAAGAGTATCAATAGGCACAAATTTAAGCTAAAGGTGGTCAAACACATACTCTTTGGATATAGTGGAAAATCATATAGGCTTTGGAATCTATATCTGAGACATATGGTGATTTTATATAATATATAGTTTGGAGAAAAAGAAAATAATTCAGAGATCTATATAGAAGTTCTAGTGGAAACCTCTACATTCCAGTCAGTGGAAATGTAGCAATCAGAGCAGCTATCATCCACCTGTCCAGTAGTAAAAAAAAATATTTTTCAAACATAACTAGTTGAAAATTATCTACTATATACCTGAACCTAAGCCAAGGATCACTGAGATCAAAGTTGAAGATGATGGTGAATCTGATGATAAGGGATCCTCCATCAAGAGCAAAGATAAGTAAAAGCCAAAGCATAAGCCCAGAAATAAGATATATTCAGATTTAGAAAATTATTGGGATATACTAGTAAGTCCTAGATGGTAATATAAGAACTATATGAGCTATGGCAAAGCATATAAATATATATATATATATTATGATATCTTTTAGTGAGCTAAATATATATAATGAGGCTATATAATGCCCTAACAACAAGAAATGGTAATATATGATAAATGAGGAATATGATTCACTTATCAAAAATGATACATAGAATCTAGTACTTCTTCTGCCAAATCATCAAGCAATCAGATCCAAGTGGGTCTATAGAATTAAGCATAAGAGTTATAGAGCAGTATAAAGCTCATTTTATTGTCAAGGGTTATTTGTGAGATTATGATATAGACTATGATGAGATATTTTCACTTGCAATCAGCATAGTGTATGATCTCGAAATCCATTAAATAGATGTCAAGATGGTATTCCTGAATGACAATATAGACCCTAAATTATATATTCATCAACCTCAAGGATACAAACTATACAACAGCCCAAATAGTAAGATCATATGCAAATTATACAAAGGATTATATAGTATCAAGCAAGCAGTATAACTATGGAATAAAATAATCAATAAGTATCTTCTTGATAATTAATTTATTTATTACAAAGTGGATAATTGCATATATATTAAGAATTATGATGATGGCATAGTATTCATTAGCATATAGATAAATGATATAATTATCATTACCAGCTAGAATAGGCTTAATAGAGTAAAGGAAACCCTATGCTAAGAATTCAAGATGACTGATGGACCAACCCAAATAGATATGAGTAAAGACTAGCTATGAAGGTCTACCAAATCATATACTATATAACTTTTGCAATCTCCAACCTCAACTATATAAAACTGAAGGACTTCAAAAACCTCTCCTTCTCTGAGATTGATGAGCTAGAGATCAAGGTAGTCCAAGAAGCCAACTTCTGGATTACTCTCAAGTCTACTGACTATGAACTTTACTGGAGTCACTTTCTGAATGATAACTCAGACCAATGGCTCCAAGGTCTCTCTGACCTCTTTGAAGGACTGCCTATCTGAATAGAAATCTCCAGACATAAGGATCAAGTACTCTACTTAGATGGTTCCAACTGTATTAGATAGAGAACCTCTATACCAATGCCTATACCAGTTCAAGAACCATTTGCAGATCTCATTAACTTCTCTATCCTAGATATCAAGCCATCAGTAACTATCTCTCCAGCTATTGGAGGAGAAGATAACAATACCAAGGAAGATTTTCCACCTTTCTCTGCCCTAGTTCTCAATTTCCAAATCAATAAGAACATTGATTTTTAAGGAGAAAAGAATGTAATAGAATGAGTGAGATGTGACATATGACAATGAGTGATCATGTGACCTGTGATAATGTCATCATTAATTAAGATACAATATATGATATTAGAAATAATAAATATAATAGACAAATTATATAAATAAATAATATCCTGCTTATTACCAGCAATCAGTACCACAGTAATCAGTGCCATAGTAGCTGATCATTGTCTAGCAATTGAGGCCTTAATCACAAAGTGTTTTTGATTACAAATTACCTGATGAAGATTACAATCACAAATCTCACTATAGTTATCAAATTTGTCACTTATATTTAGTTAGAAATTATGGACCAACTTCTATTTAGTTAGAAATTATGAACCAACTTATATAAATATCCCCCAGTTTCTATCTGAAATAAAAATAGTTTTAGTTTAGTTCTTGATATAAGCATCAAGTCCCTTCCTATATATATATTCTACCAAGTCTTAGTAATAATATCTAAATGACTTTAGTATTTCTGACTAAACTTTAGAAGTCTAGCTAACTTCAGACCAGTATATAAATCACAAAGACTTAATTAAATCCATTAAATCTAAATTCTAAGACAAATTCAGTCTGTGTATAGTAAAGAATAAGTTCCTTATAAATATAGTTGATAAGAAGAGTACTGTTGCTACAACTACTTTTAAGTGAGTACTTCCTCATACTGAAGACTTCTTAGTATATATTGTATATTAAGTCCCTAAGTAATACCTTATTTTCCTAATTATCTAAAGGATAAGAGAGGGATAGAAATAAGAGTTATTATAGACACTGCATCTATGAGACCCATAGAAGGCATTTTTGTCATCATCAGTACTGTTTTCTTAGTATATTTTCTCATTCATAAGGCTTATTATCACATGGGTATAATCTAAGAGACTGCTACTGTCATACATAGCTGTAATGATAATATTATATATGTCTGGAAGTCCTATTGTGAGAGCTATTGTTTTTTTTTTTTTTTTTTTTTTTTTTTTTTTTTTTTTTTTAACCTTATTTTCATTACCAATATAATCTACAGATATGCTAAAAGAATTCACTTGATTCACCAGATCATTAATGTGACTGATATATTTATATATTGTAATATGTCTGGCTCAATGGAGGCAAATTACAAGATTGGGGATTGATGTAGTTTGGCTTGAGCCCCTAGTTACTTTGTCAAAAGTAATAAAATATTCTTGGTATTTAGTAGTATAATAGTCAAAGCAGGATATCTGCAAGTAATTTATTTGTCAATTTTCTTATTAGGATAGTTCTCTGAGTATAGCAGTGATTTTATGGGTATATGGTATGAGCAGTCTCCTTCTTGGGTGGTGGATAATTTCTGTGTAGTATGATAATCTCTGGCAATTTAGCAGTTTTCTTCTTGAGTGATAATTTGGAAATTTAGTGATTTTTCTTCTTGGGTGACAGGTGATCTCTGTTTAGTATGATGATTTCCAAAAGTATGCAATTTCTGGATAACTTGATTTGGGTGTAGGTTCTCTAAGAATAGAGGGTAGCATGGATTCTTCTAAATCAGCTCACTGGGAATAATACTAGCAGCAGATTCTTTCTGAATTAGGCTCACTGGGAACAAACTAATAACTTAGATGATACAGAAGGTAGATAATTCAATAACTTGGATGTTTCGGATAACTCCAATGTGGATTTTTGGCAAGTTACATCAAAGACTGGCTTCATTTGTGTGGAGTTATATCATAGACTAGCTCTACTGCAAAGTTGTATCAAGAGACTGACTTGTGGTAAGGTTTCTTAAGGCTCTCTAGGAATATGGATAACTAGGATTCTTCAGACTTATCTGGCAAGCAAACCAAAATATAGTGGCTTATTCCTTAAGTAGTGGATTTCTCTTCAAAAGGCAGAAGTTCTTTCTTGAACTTTGGCAGCAAATCTTCAGACTTATCTAGTAAGCAAACCAAGGCTTTGTATTGGAAAGTATACCAGAGTGAAAAGGAGACCAATGCTCAATCTTTAGAGACTTCTTTGGTATTTATATTTTGGACTGAGATTTATTCACTCTTGTCTCTGGGGTATTTTATATATTATGGTTGCTATCTGGTTGTTATATGGCTAACTATAGATTTGCTACTTATGGCAAGTGTACTGGTTTGGGACAGGTGTATAGGTCTAGCACAGGTGTGCAGATCTAGCACAGGTGTACAGGTCCTATACAGATATACCTTATCTGGTAGTCTGGCTATTTATACAGTTTTCTATAGCAATGGTTACTGTGTCTGGTTACTATACAATGTATTTATGTCATCTAGCTAAGTTATAATTTGGGTGGTATATTTTGGTTTATTACATCAGCCTCTACTAAAGGATAGTCTGTCCTCAGACTGTTCTTTAGTCATCATCCCAGTATAGGTAAGCTTCTTCTGCATCAATACTTGTTCTATCATTTTTATCATCTGTACTATGGTTGCTCAATTCCAAGAGTTCTTCTTCTTCTAGGAATAGGATTTCAATAGTATTGATGATGCTCAGGTAGATGACCAGGTTCATTCTTCATACATTATACCAGGAGAATTATGCTTGTAATAAGGCTACAGGGTTATATTTATAAAGGGTGTAGAACCTGTCTGCAGCAGTAATATCTCTTCTTGATAGTCCTGTGGTAATTCTGATATATGTTTGTTCTGAGACTGGAAGGTTCTACAATTGTTCTCCAATCACATAGAGGGTCTGAAGTTGATGGATCTGTAACAATTGTCTGACCAGGACAAGATTTTCTTGATAAATCTGAATTTTCTTGAGAGTATTCCCATTGACTTCTCAGAATTGGGGTAGGGGAACTGGCAGTGATTGGAATGAGCTGAGGACAAGAGTCTGAAGGCAGTTGTCAACTCTCTGGTTCATAGTGTGGAGAAAGGTATATCTTGAGATAATTGATGTGTACTAGTATCCTGAGGGTCCATTCATCCATGCTTCTTAAATAGATGCTGGTTCCTCTAATGGTATGTACAAGATAAGGTCCTTCCCATTTGGGGTCCAGTTTGGCAGCAAAATTCGTTTCAATTATGCTTCTCTAAACTAGTACTTGATCTCCAATCTTGATCTTCTGATCCTTCTGTTTCTGGTCATAGAACTTCTTTTGTCTTTCTTCAGCTTTGATAATTTGAGCTTGGGCTTGATTATATAACTATTCTGCCTTCTTGAGGAAGTTTCCAAGATTCTCATAATCAGCAGTTCTGGTTTTCTTAGCAAACATCATTTTGAATGGCTTTTATTTAGTAGAGGTAGCAGGGGTGTTCTGAATTTCCCATAGGATCTCAGATAAGCAGAGGTCCCAGTTGGTTGTCCCCTTTCTCTGCTACCTTACCAGTCACAAGGTTTGGTAGGTGACCTTCCAAGTCCCCTTTCCCCTATTATTACCCCCTCTACCTCGGGTTGGTTTGCTGTACCTGCATGGGCATGGTGGGAGGAGGGCAATGGTGATGAGTTACCCCTTTATTGGTGTCAGATCAGTGTCTTCTCTACTTTTTCGTGGTTTCTGGTGCCTTCAGCTGTGTCTGGAGTGCATCTATTTAGTGTGGCGCCTTCTTCCTTTTGCCATCGTCAACAAGGAGCTATCTTGGTATATCACAGGTTATGTAGGGAGTCAGCCGGCCTTGGGCATCAAGTACTTAGTGTAGGTTACCTGCAGGTCCTCGGTACCTGTGGTAGGGCCCTCTGGCTTTGGTGAGCTTCCTGGTGAGTATGGTTCTAGCATAGGTGACTGTTTTTTCAGGTGTTGTCGGGATGGGAGGGGAGATGGCTGTTACAGATAGAAGGATGGATGATAACAGTGAACCAGTAGGGTGCTAGGCTGGGGGCAGACATCAGGGCTGGAGTAGACAATATTTTGGTTGAGCCTTTTGATTGGCTGGTAGGGGGTGGGGTGGTACAGGGACTGGCATCCTGGCTGTACCCAACTGGAACCGGGAGCTGATGCAGCAATGCGATTGAGGCCCGCAGGCTTGGGGAGTGGGGCCTTCCTTATTTGGCAGTACCTGACTGGAACTGAGAGCTGACATAGCAATGTGATCAAGGCCCACAGGCTTGGGGAATGGGAGTGAGGTCTTTCTGGCCCTAGCCCATATGTAAGTCCTTTGAGGAAGGTGCTGTGCATAAGTCCTTTACTCACCCACTTTGAATCTACTTTGCTCTCTGTTAGTTAGTTGGGGGGTTTTTTCTTTGTCTTGGGCTTTCTTTTGGGGTTCGGGGGGCCTATTCTTTATTCAGTCCTAGTGCTGCTAGATCTGATGCATAGGTGTGCTCTCATGTGTAAATGATGATCAAGCTCTGGTGAGCAGACAAAGTCTAGTCTATGTTGTGGGGGTCGACGTAGCCAGTATTTGACAGGTATAGCTGGAGCGGTGGGACTGCTGGACAATTTAGTAGCCTAGGTTAATGAGGGGATATTGTTCAGTGGGTAGTGGGGAAGGGTTTTGGCCTATATAGTCTAGGTTTCCTTCCAATAAAAATCTGCAGGACTATGAGTCCATTAAAAAAAAAAAAAAAAAAAAGAGGTCCCAGTTGGTAGGATTGACTCAGGCAAGTCCTTTCTGGATAGTCTGGTTCATTCTTTCTATCATGCCATTGGTCTGAGGGTGATATGATGTGGTCTATTTGAGGTGGATCTTGTGAATTTGGGTATAACTTATAATTATGTTGTTGAAGAATTCTGTACCTCGGTCAGAGATAAGTTCTTCTGGAGATCCATATCTGAGTGTGAGTCCATGGAGAAGGCCTATAATAGTTAAGACATATGTGATTTCCATTGGGAACACCTCAGGCCACTTGGTCAGATATTTAACAAATATAAGGATGTATTTTTTTCTTCTTAATATAACTAGTAGGGGTTCAATTATATCTACTCTACATCTCCAAAAGATATTGTCTGGTAGTGTGATTAGTTGCAGTGATGCTTGGTAGTTCTTCCTTCCTTGATACTTCTGATAGGTATTACATTTCTTAAGTATATCCCAAAATTATATTCTGAGATTGGGTCAATATTGGTATATTGTTTACAACTTTGCTTCTATATTTACTTGTCCTTGGTGGGCTTTCTAATATTCCTTTCAGATAAGACCTTCTGATGGTCTGAGGAGCTTCCTTTAGGGTGTATTTCCTTGGAATACCCTTCTTCTGGTTCATTGGGGCTGCCAGGAAAGTGCATCAATATTTTTGTGAGCTTTCTCTGCTTTGTGGATGATGGTAATTTTGTAATCCTGAAGAATAAGGATCTAGCAGGCTAGAATTCTGGTGGGTTTCTTGTGGTTGAATAGTCATTTGAGGGCTGCATGATCTGTGATCAGAGTGAACCTTTTTCAGATAAGGTAATGCTTGAACAGAGTGACTGTCTATATGACTGTAAGATATTCCAGTTTGGTGCTACCATAGTTCATCTGCTGCTGATTAGTAGCTCAGCTTGCATAAGCTATTACATAGTGCTATTGGTCAGGTCCTTCTTATGCTAGAACTGCTCCTAGGTCATCTTTGGAGGCATCTGTATACAAGATGAATGCTTCTATAGATTGGGGCATATAAGGATTAGTACTGTGGTCATATAGTTCTTGAGTTCTTTGAAGGCTTTCTCTTGTGATTCTGTTTATTTATAAGGTACTCCTTTCTTGAGAAGGACTCAGATTGGGGCAGTAATTTGGGCAAAGTCCTTAATGAACCTTCTGTAGTAAAATACTAGTATCAGAAATGATAGTATTTCCTTTAGGGTCTTGGGTACTGGCCAATTGTTGATCTTCTCAGTTTCCTTCAGGTCTGCATGGATTCCTTCTTTTGAAACAATGAATCTAAGGAATTCAAGTTTCTGTTTTCTGAAGTAGCATTTCTTTGCATTTAGTCTCAAGTGGTTCTTGCAGGTGAGCTTGAAGAATTCCTCTAGGTGGTGCAGGTGTTCTTCAAAATTTGCTGAATATATGTTGGAATTGTCCATATATACAATCAGGCAGTGGTATATTAAGGGGGCATAGACTGAATTCATCATCCTCTGAAAGGTGGGGGGGTATATTGCAAAGTTCAAAGAGCATTCAGAGGTATTCAAACAGTATTCCTAGAGTAAGAAAGGCTGTTTTTTAAATGTCTTTGGGGTCCATAGGGATCTTATAGAATCCTGTGAAAAGATCCATGCTACTGAAGTATCCAGTATCTTGTAACTAATCCAAAAGGTCCTTGATTCTGGGCAAAGGATAGGTATCCTTTTTAGTGACTGTATTGAGTTTTCTATAATCTATACAAAGTCTCCATCCTCCTTTCTTTGGTACAATAAGTATAGGGCTGACCTAAGGGCTAGTAGAGGGTCAGATAACAAGAGTTCTTGAATGTGCTCCTTTTTGAATGTTTTTAAGTGATGGGGTATTCTATAGGATTTCTGCTGGATGGGTGTTACATTTCCTGTATTGATGCTGTGGATTGTATAGCAGGTTGCCATAATCAGTAGTGAAGATATCTTGATATTTATTGAGAAGTTCTACTAGTTGTTGCTGTTGTTGGGGTGTCAATTCTTCTCCAATGTTGGTGGAAGGCTTCACTGTCTCCTGGGTCGCATAGGGGCCTTTTCTTTCTTCTGAGACCTTTTGCTGTTTGCTGATAAGTTTAGTTTATGAACTTCTCTATGAGTTTGGCTGAGAAAAGGTACCAGATGTCCTATGATGGTTCCTTTCAGCAAGATGATGGTTTCCCAGCTTTGGTTGGTTGCTTTAGAGTGTACTGGATTCATCTTGTTGGGGAATATGTGTCCTTCTATGTCCAGGTGTAGGATATCTTCATTGGGTTCAAAAAAAAGATTTCTAGGGTCAGGTGGTGCAAAGATTTCGAAGGTGGTTTGTTCTCCAGGCTCCAGGATGAAGTTCTTGTATAGTTTGACTAATTGGCAGTATACTTGCTGGGGAATGTTCCTCTTGAGGTAGTTGACTTGAAGGAGATATTCTTCCTTCTTGTCTGAACTTCCAAATCCTATGGCTTGTCTAGTTTCTTCAGTTAGTTTAGAGACTTCTTGTAATTGTGGGGTCTTGACCTTTATGAAGACTGCTTGGCAATCTTCTGACCTCTAATGCTTCAGTACCATTCTGTACTACTGTTGTGTAGAATGACCTTGATTTTGCCTATATATCCTGGGTCAATGGTTATAGGTAATATCAATTGAGATTACGAGTCAATGGATATGCATCAATTAGTTACTTGCAGTTATAGGTTAGGAGTAGGCAGAGAGGTCTTACACTGCATACATATGCCAGTTCTAGACATTTGGTACTAAAGACATTTTGCACCTCTATGCAATTCATATATGCTAGCTAGTACCTAAGATAGACATATGCTGCTTACACATTAGACACTCAGCAGAATAACTCAATTATCCGCTTTACCACTTTTTTATACCCCTTTCCTTTTTCGGACTTCCAAAATAAGACATATACATATATGTATATACATATATATATTTCAGGTTTCAACATTGATTACATAGAAACATTGACCTCCTTCTATAGTTATTTCTTGTCTGGCAAGTGTTGGATGTAAGCTCCTTGGGGTAGCTATATGGCTAGTCCAGTTCTGATCATGAATGTTTTTCTAGGCTTGATAGATTCATCCTCCAGACTGTGAAGATCTATTCTATATCTTGGGTGGGCTTTGGTTGGGTGTTTGGCCTTAGGATATAGCAGGGCATACTGGGTAATATCCTTGCTGAGTTTGGGCTGTCCTAGGGCTGAAGCTCTACTAGCAGAGAGCCTTCAGGCTCTGAGATTGAGATTTGGCCACCTGGCTCCAGTAGAGAGATCTCAGAGATAGTTGACTCCTCTTCTTCCTGTGGGGTCTAGGGCTTCTATGAAATTGGTGGCATCCTATACCCATTCTTGGCAGGTTGCATATCTGATAAGAGCTAGGATGTTTTCTCCTAAATCATAGATCTTGAGGTCCTTCTTTCTGGCTTCTTGTTCTGGCTTTTTCAGATCTGACCTCTGTTGTCTCCTCTCTTCAAGGTGTAAATTGCAACATCATGACTGAGGTGAATCTTCTAATATCTGAAGTCTCAGCAGTCTGGGTGTCTTCTATGGTTGCAATATCCCATTGCTTGAAAATACTGTTCCCAGTTGTTGATCTCTTATTGTCTTAGGAATTGGTATCCATCTTGATCATAAGTTGGAGGGAGAGTAGACAAGGGGAATACTTCTGTTCAGGTAAAGAAACCTTAATCTTTAAATCAGCTTTATAACTTGATGGTAACTTCTTGAAAGATAGTTGACTGTGCAACTGTATTCAGGGGTTCTGGTCTCTGGGGTCTCTGTCTCTCTTGTTGGTCTAGTAGATGGCACTGGTAGCAGTAGTCTTGGGGATTATAGAAGACTATTTGGTGAGGACATCTTTCTAGCTGAAATGCCCTCTCTTGGTGAGTTTCTTTCTTGGGAATAATGGGGATTGTATTGGGTTCTTCTTCTATATTCCAAGGGTCATTGTCTTCAGGTAGTATCCAGCAAGGATCATTCCAGGAAATGAGTTTGGGGACCTCTTCTTCTTCAGGTACTTCTTCAGGAACTTCTTGGTCAGAGACTTCTTCTTTCTCAGTTGATTCTTGGCCCCAAATTGCTTGTACTTCTGCAGCTTTGGCTGTAGGTGCTTCTGAAACATGTCTGCATTTCTTCTTCTTTCTGCACTTTGGGCAGGCTGTACCAGGCGAAATTCTTGTCCCAATGATCTTAGAGGAGTGCTCAGGGTACTTGTGTCTCTTGAATCTTTTGCTTTCTCCTGCAATGGCTCTGATGGCAATGGAGACAGTGTTTTTGGCCCATACATTGTCTTCTGGTCTGTCATCCACTAGGTTGATCCTGGGATTAAGTCTGGGATCATTTCCATCTTCAGATTTTTCTTCTTCCTCTGTAGTAGATTCTCCACTATTAGTATATTCTTCCTGGATGGTGACCTTCTTCTTTTTCTTTGATTGCTCATAGCTGGTCACCTTAACTCTATACTTCTTGTCTCAATAGTCAAACTTGAGTACTTGTTGATCAATATCAACAACTGCATTCATTTCCTTCATCTAGTTGGTGCCAAGGATCATGTCATAGGTGATAGCTTTTGTGACAATAGCTTTCAGGATGGAGAACTGAATGTGTCCAAGGGAAATAGTGATATTTCATACTTCTCCAAGGGGTTGAGTTTGGGCTCCATCTACTACTATGATGCTGAGGTTGGATGGTTGATCAATGGGCCATTGGAGGATATCCAGGAATCGTTTGGCAATGACACAGATAGCTACTCCTGTATCTATGAGGATTTTCGCCTTTTGTCCTCCAATATCTCCATGTAGATAAGTGCTGATATGTCTTTCTGCAGCTTGGATAGGAGTAGAGGCTGGCTCTTGTTGTGGAATTAGAACTTAGCCAGTGCTAGACCTGGTGGTCCTCAGCAATTTGTTTCAGACTCCAGCTAGTATCAGTTGCAGAAACTATAGGAGAGAGACTTCCACCTTGGCCTCTTTAATCTTCTGCCAGGCTTCATTATAGATGTCTCTGAGTATGGTCTTTAGGGTGTACTTCTTCTTAGGCTTTGAAACAGCAGGTTCCCATTCTTCTTATTCCATTTCTTCATCCTCTAGTAGTAACTTATTTGTCTTGAGGACAAATGGTGAAGGAGTCTGGAGAGGTGTTTCTACTTGCTCCTCTTCATGCTCTTCATCTTCTACCTGAATAATTCTTCTGCTGATATTCCTGGATGGTCTTCCTGCAGGTCTCTTCCTCTTCTCTACTGGGTAGACTGTTTTTTGGATGGTAACCTTGATAGGGTACAAGTCTAGGTCACTGTAGTCTTCACTATTGCTTGCTTCCTCGAAATCTTCAACAGAATGGGCTTCAGTCTTCTTATATTGAGTGTCATTCCTTTGGTTTGATGGTTCTGAGTCCCTTTGGTCACTTCTTTTATTGTCACATTCAGTGGTATAGTATCTGAATTATCCACAGTAGAAGCATTGGACTTGGGCTCTTTCTTAGACAGGGTATCTTCTTTTTTCTTGCTGATAGTTCCTGTTATCTCTTTGTGGGTAACCTTGGCTCCTCTGGGGCAGATATTCTCTGTTGTCTTGATAACTCTAATTTTTACATATGGTAAGTTTTTCAATCTGTGTAACCAATTGGTCCAACTTGAAGCTAAGGTCTTTGATTTTGCTCCTGTTCTCTTTTTCTTCTTTGGTTAGCCTTCTTTCTTCAGATCTCTCTTGTCCTTGGAGGAGTCCTTATAGAGCATTGACCAGGATGTCTTCTTTATCTTCTTTCTTATCATGATCACTCTAGGTAGTTCCTTGTCTGATATCAAAGAATTCTTGTGCTGCATCTACTTGCTCTTTAGACCTTCTGATGCCTAGAATGCAGACATGCTGGGCAATATTCAGGAGAATCCCATTCATGAAGGTCATTGGACCTATGATGTCCTGCTTGGTGGTATTGAATCCAGTGGTATGCATTTTCTTCTTGATTCTTATGAAGAAGGCTCTGGGTGATTCTCCAAGATTCATCTTCATCTCCATGATAGATTCTTGAGCCTTGTGGTAGGTTTCATTACCTGCATATTTTTTGATGAGCCAGTAAACCATGGCTATATATTCTAGCTCATATCATACTGCTGCTTGTATCTATCTTGCCAGTTCTGAATGTGGCTCATTTGCTGTTTAGTGAAAAATTCCTCTGACTGATTCTCTGAGCTGGGCTTTGTAGATGACAATTTTTCTTTCATCTGAGAGATTCCTCAGAGCTGCAATTCCTTCAATTCCATCAAGGAATTCTCTGGGGTCCTCCTCTGGATATCCTGCTGAGGTTGGCAATAAGGTGGTCATTTCATTATCACTTTCTTCTGATTCTGGTTCTGGTCTGGATTCTGATTCGGATTCTGACTCTGATTCACTTTCTGAACTGTTACTGGAGATGAGAGTACTTGGATATCTTGAGGATGGTGTTCTGGACCTTGGACAAAGTGGAATGAGTCTAGGTATTCTTGTAGGAGCTACTTCCAATTCTGTGAGGGCTGTTGGTAAAGGTTCAATAGATGAGATTGGTGGAACTGGTATGGAGTATCTGGCTAGAAGATCTTGGGCTTGTGTAATGAGATTTTTTAGTTCTTGTACAAGTTCTTCAAGATCTCCAACAGGGCCACCTGTGTTGTCTAATTAATCTGGATGAAGATTTCGGACTATACTGGCTTCTGGTTCTGGTTGGGATTCTTCTAATACTGGGTAGTTGGCAAGTCTTGAGGTGATTACTTCTCTTCCTGTCCAGATACTAGTGATAACTGATTCTCCTATAGTGGTAGAGATTGGTGTTATATCAAATATATCCAGTTTAACTGTGGGTTCTTGTGAGCTAAAAAGTCATGTTAATTTGAAGTCTTCCCAGTTGAGCCCCAAATATAATATGCCTGGCTCAATGGAGGCAAATTATAAGATTGGGGGTTGATGTAGTTTAGCTTGAGCCCTCAGTTACTTTGTTAAAAGCAACAAAATGTTCTTAGTATTTAGTGGTATAATAGTCAAAGCTGGATATCTGTGAGTGATTTGTGTGTCAATTTTCTTATTGGGACAGTTCTCTGGATATAGCAGTGATCTTATGAGTATGTGGTTTGAGTGGTCTCCTTCTTGGATGGTGGATAATTTCTGTATAGTATAACAATCTCTGGCATTATAGCAGTTTCCTTCTTGAGTGATGATCTGGAAATTTAGTGATTTTTCTTCTTGAGTGATGGGCAATCTCTGTGTGGTATAACAATCTCCAAAAGTATGTGATTTCTGGATAACTCAATTTGGATGTGGGTTCTCTAAGAATAGAGGATAGTATAGATTCTTATGAATTGGCTTACTGGTAATAATACTGGCAGTAGATTCTTTCTGAATTAGGCTCACTGAGAACAAACTAATAACTCAGATAATATGGAAGGCAGATAATTCAATAACTCAGATATTGCAGATAACTCAGATACAAATTTTTGGCAAGTTACATCAAAGACTGACTTCATTTGTATTGGGTTACATTGTAGACTGGCTCTACTGTAAAGTTGTATCAAGAGACTAGTTTGAGGCAAGATTCCTTAAGGCGCTCTAGAAATGTGGGTAACTAGAATTCTTCAGGCTTATCTGATAAGTGAACCAAAACATAGCAGCTTATTCCTTAAGCAGTGGATTTCTCTTCAAAAGGTGGTGAAGTTCTTCCTTGAACTTTGGTAGCAAATCTTCAGGCTTATCTGGCAAGTGAACCAAGGCTTTCTATTAGAAAGTAGACCAGAGTGGAAAGGAGACTAATGCTCAATCTTTAGAGACTTCTTTGGTGTTTATATTTCAGACTGAGGTTTATTCACTCTTGTCTCTGGAGTATTTTATACATTGTAGTTACTATCTGGTTACTATGTAGCTAACTATAGATTTGCTACTTATGGCAAGTATGCTGGTTTAGCACAGGTATGCAGGTCTAGCACAGGTGTACAGATCTAGCATAGGTATATAGGTCTAGCATAGGTATGCAGGTCTAGTACAGGTGTAGGTCCTGCATAGATATACCTTATCTAATAGTCTGGCTATTTATATAGTTTTCTATAGCAATAGTTACTATGTCTAGTTACTATGCTATATGTTCACATCATCTGGCTAAGTTACCCATTGTTCACATCATCTGGCTAAGTTACTAATTGTTCACATCATCTGGCTAAGTTATAATTCACATGGTATATTTTGGTTTATTATAATATACTCTTCTTTAGCTTCATTGAAGATTAAATAGCTGAGATTTCAGATTAAATTGATTTGATATAGATGCTTACATATGATACTTATATAAAACTTCTCATGCCTTATGAGTCATTGGAGTATATATTATAAGCTTTATTTATAAATTCAACAATATGAATATGATCTCACATTATACTCAGTAATCATTTGTGGTAATACTTCTATGAGTCAATTTATTCCAGATTGGATTCTGATTAATTCAGATTGAATTCCATTCAGATGGATTCAAATCAACTATTGTTTTCATTTTCAAATTAGATAATTAAATGCTTATATCATAATCATCCAAATTTGATAATCTTGATATCATTTGAAAGCCCTTAATATGGCCTATCTAATAATACTAAGAATATTGAAATTGGATCATATATTGCTGAGTTATGAAGGAAAATGTCTGAATTACTGATTTTGGAAATTATTCCATTTGCTGATTTTGGAAATTTCATTATATAGAATATTTTCCTTAATATCATAGCAATGTGTGATCCAATTTTAATATTCTTAGTATCATTAGAAAGACCTTATTAAGGGCTTTCAAATAATATTAAGATCATTAAATTTGGATAATTATTTATTAAGTCATTGATATAAACATTTAATTATCTAATTTGGAAATCAAAACAATGGTTGATTTGAATCTATCTAGATGGGATTCAAATCCCATCCAAGTTAATCTGGATGGAATTCGAATCATATCCAGATTGACTTATTTAGAGTATTAGTTTGCAGGCTCATAATCTTGAATTAATACTTATAGCTTTATATACTCTGCCAAGCTATATTTATTGATAAAATTTATCATATAAAATACTCAAATAGAATAGTCTTTTCTGTCGAAGATCAGAATAGACCTCTTGACTGTATTTATACTAATAACTAGGACAATATTTACTATACCTATTGAGGTTACACCTACATATAGTTGGTAGAATGCTTATGATTGGTATATCTATTTCTATACTCATATTGCTAGGCTGGTCATCAGACATTTCTAGCATATATATAGTATATTTAAAGAGATATATTTGCTATAGCTACTTAGTGTTAGCAGAGCTTATAATCTTTGTTATAAAAGTAGACAATTTATTAAAATTGTATCGATTACATATTTCTCTGTATTACTGATAAATGACTTAAATCTAATAGAATAACATAAGATCACATACTGAAATATTGAGTTGCTATCTCAACAATATAGTTTAAATGAAAGTAATTTTTCAATAATATAAATTATATACTTTTAATAATTATTAATTAGAATATATTAATTATATTTAATTATATTTATTTTAAATTAAGACTCAATTTATTTTGATTTAATTAAAATCATATAAAGATTTAATTTAATTTAAAATTTAATTTAAATATATTTTTTTTTAAATTTCAATAATTAACTAAACTATATCTAAATATAATAAACCTTAGCTTATTAGCTTATTAGATATATTTTATTAAGATAAATAAATAATATTAAATTTGGTTATATTTTTATTAAGTTATTGTATTTTGAATTTATAATAAAAACTTTGAATTAAATGAGATATTAATTCAATTTAAATAAATGTTAATTTAAATCAAATCAAATTAAATGAGATCTCAGTTTGATTCGAACTTGATTAGATTTATTTAAAAGTACTAATTATAATTACTGATAATATAAAACTAATAGAATAGTGTAAAATTATATATTTATATTTAAATTTGACATTCTGATATAATAAATTAATAATAGATAATATAAAGATAAAAATAAGAGTTTTTTTTTATTTTTTAACTTTAAAGTGAGTAATAATATATACTTAACAATAATAACTAAGGATATTATTGAAATAAAACTAAAATATAATAATATATTTTAATATCTTATTATTAAAATACTCTTATTTTACTAAACTTTTCTGATTATTTTAAGTTATTCATATAAGTTTAGAGTATAAAGTTTAAACTATTAATTATAATATTAGGTTAAATTTAAAATATATTATATTATAAATAAATATATTTCATTAATTAAAATCAATATAATTAAATATAAGTATTAAAGTAGATAGTAATTATATATCATTCTATTTTTAAGATAAATATATACAACTACTAAATAATTTAAAAAATATATATTAATTGGTTTTTTATAGTATATATCATATAATTAAAAATTATAAATAAATTAAATAATTATTATTTAATTTAAAAACATTTATTTATGATATCTGAAATTTTAAATTTATAAATGACAACTTTTATAAGAGTAAACCTCTATAATAGTAACTAAATAAAAATATCAGAGTATAAAATACATGAAATTATATGTATAATGAAATCGAATTGACTTTGTTAAACGTCATAGATTCAAAGAAGTCCAAATTGGTCTGGCTTCTACCGTATTTGGTCCGATATACGCCGGTGTCTAAAACACGCCCAACCACCACCACGAAATAAGCCAAACCACCACCACCATGCCCAAAACTCACAAGGTCCAACCTACTACCTTAAATAGAAAGCGACCAAAGAACAAAGACAAAGGCCAAGTGATTCAAATGGATTTGGAGAGCCAAAAGAAACGTAAACTCTCAGATAGTGAGGGGGCCGATGAAGGTAAATAGTTACCTTGAAACTGACTTGTTCTTTGCAAGTCTCTCATGTGATAATGTATGCTATATGCACCAACTCAAACTTACTGTTTCAACAGTCGCCAACCGGCAATCATCTACGCCAGGTGCGCATCACTTACACTAACAACTATATTGGTGTAGTCTGATTGTTTGGTGCACTCTGGGAAACGATTGTGGCCCGTTTCTCCTAGTTGTCGTGATTTGACTTTGCCTTTGATGGAGTCGAAAAGCCCTCTGCAACTTGCCGTCTTTTATTCACAGCCCCTCCTAACTCTCTTCTCTACGCACAGGACTGGAGGACGAGGCCGGCGATGCCCCTATCATAAAAAAGGCCAGAACGTCCAAAATAAGAGGTAAGCGAGCAATAATTCGAAAGGTTAGAGTATCAATTTCTATTTGGTAGTGCGTTTTCGGCAATGGGAGAAAGGAGCTAGAAACCATAGTTACGTAGAGCTCCATATTCTTGAACGTCCAGTTAAGAGAACATATCTGATCATTCGCGCTGGTTTCTTCACTTCACGACATCATCGATCTCAGGAAAGGCGATCTCAGGAAAAGCGTCGAGGAATGAGCATGGTAGTGGCAAGGTTAGAGCCAAGAGATATCGGCGTAAGGTGTAAAACCTTCATCTCGTTCTATTTGCCGGTTGCACTCCCAACATTCTCTGTCATGGCCACATAGAAGCCCAAGACTGTCCTCGTCCCACCCAAGAAAACTCCCCCCGACGTTGACGGTGACCAGATGACGGAAAGCAGTAATATTGCTGCAGAGGTAAAGTAACAATGAACCTCTCCTCCGTCCTAAGCCTGACATATCTCTTTTCGCTTGCTATTCTAACATTATCACAAATACCGTTTGTTGCATTATGTGATGACTATGTAGGCGTCCGGAAACCCAGGCACGGATTTGCAAACGTCATCCGATCTCCAAACCCAGGTCATTTAATATCTCGGACGCGTTGTCTTACCTTTGAATAACAACCTGTCAATTAAGCGTCGCTTGCTATTCTAATATTCTATCACCCTGTTATGACTTAATAGATGAGGGGAACCGCGGGAAAACGGAAGCAGATGGATGTTGGGTCCGCTTCCAGATTGGATGAGGTGAGTTTTCTTTCATATTCTTCTTATTTCGACCAGTTCTACGTTTGGTTCTAACTTCCCATCATGAATACTCCTGACATCCCCTTCTCCGTACACACAGAAGCCACAAACCATTGACCTCAAGGCTTTTCTGGAGCATTGCAAGTTAGACAAATACTATGACATTATCATTGCATCTGGATGGGAAGACGAGTCTGCTGTTGCGGATTTCCTCAAGTATACTGAGGATAGCCTGGACCGTGTAGCCACCCTTGTGGGAATGATGGGTCGCGACATGATTAATTTCATGGATAGTATACAAAAGCTCAAAGGTATAAGCAGACTGCTTCGATCTTCGATTTTTCAAAGCTGACTTTGACATCGATATGCTCATTGAATTTTCAGCAAGCGGTCCTGGCTCTTACTCTTTCATTTCTTTCTTGTGCCTCGTTCTCCATCACCGTCTGCAGCTCCCCAAGGTATACATCTTTTTGCCTTTTCATTTCGTTATCTGCATCGAATGTTAGGCGAGCGGCGTTTGTCTGCTATCAAGCGTGGCTTGCGTTTCCACAATGCTTCGGTTTGCAATTCTTCTCGATTTTTCATTGCTGGCTTTGACATTACCGGACACATTGTATTTTCGCGTTAAAGAACGTATTGTAACTCTTTCCAAATGCTATTAATTTCAAAGCTTACCTACCTACCTTTTGCTTGTACCTCATTCTCCTCAATAGAGCCTCTTCCCAAAAAGGCACGCTTGCATGATGGACTCATTGCCAACCAAGGTACGTATTTGAATGTTTGATGCACGTCTTTTTACTTCACCTTATTTCGTCAAATATGTATATCTGCATTTCTTTCCTCATTTACTTAACGGTCCACTCTTTCTATTTCATGTATGATTTGTGTTTCGCGCGTCTGTCCGTCCACCCACTCCAACTATTCCAGGTAATATATTTCCCTTTGCTTAAATTGTTATATTTATTTCGAGAAAAACCTACTTTCTGAACTGTCAGCGGACAGCCTTTTTTTCATTTATACAAGCATTGGTATAAAAAAACATATCATAACTCGTTTCCAAACCACTCTCTTACACTTTCTTTTTTGTCACATCACCGTCTACAGCTCCCCAAGGTATACATCGTTTTGCCCTTTTATTTCGTTATCTGCATCGAAGGTGGGCGAGCGGCGTTTGTCTGCGGTCAAACTTCGCTTGCGTTTTTACATTGCTTCAATTTGCTATTTACAT
>RBNI01000044.1:0-49565 GCA_003990745.1 Jimgerdemannia flammicorona | reverse complement strand
GGGAGTGGTACGATCTGGAGGGTAACATGTACTCGATAGTCACCAATTCGGAAGGGTAGATTGCAGACTTCCTTGCTAATGACATGTGAGGTTCCATCAGCTGTGGCAACTGCTTGGGTTTGTTGTACTGGGGAGGTGAAGACCTTGAGTCTGTTGGCTATTTCTTCATTGATGAAGTTGCCTGAGGCACCACTATCTATCATAATCTTGACAGGTGCTCAATTGACAAAAGCTTTAAGTGTAAGCAGTTTGTCTGATCTAATGGTGGTGATTTCAGTTGTAGGAGCTTTCCTTCTGTTAGTTCTTCTTTAAGCCAGTTCGTTGACACAAGAGAAGCAATCATCAATCATTTGGGAGGAGTACATTCCAATGCCGTGGGGGCATCGGCCACTTGGTACATATCTGTCTTCGATTTTCTTATAGAATTGTTCTTCTTTGTTCATGGTAGGTTGGACTAGGGCCTTGTTTGATGAACCGAATCCTTTGGATCCTTGGATGGTGGGCAGTAGTTCAGGGACTTCCTTGACTATCAGGTTTGACTCAATTTTTTCAAATAGGATCTGGGCAATACAGAATCCAATGGGAATCTTGAAGGGTATCCAACTGTGGTTTCGGATGAGAACAATAATTTTGCCTGTGTAGTCTTCGTCAATGACTCCTCCTTCTACTGAGAGTCCTTTCAATGCTAGGCTGCTGCGACAGCATATTCTTCTGATATGTCCTTCAGGGATTTGGATACTGATTCCTGTGTAGACTTGTTTGACTTCTCGGTTGGAGACTGTAGCTTCTTCAGCTGCATACAGGTCATATCCAGCTGCCTTTTGACTTTCTTTGGTTGGAGCCTTAGCAGTTTGTCTCAACTTGACAAAATCTAGTGTTCTGGTGGTCAGATTGTTGAGATGATGCAGAGTGGTAACAGTTGCTCATGTTGCTGTTCGGGGTTTTCGGTTAGGGCAGGCACTGGCCATGTGTCCTGTCTTTCAGCAATAGAAGCATGCTCCACTTCTTCTAAGTTCATTCCTTTTGCCTTCAGTGAGTTTCTTAAAGGTACTCGGCTGGGTGGGTTCATGATTTCTGGGTGTCCACGAAGTGGATGTTGAGAGAGCTCGGGGTGCTTCATGCTTGGGTTCTTCTTTCTTGGTCCAAGTCTTTTCCTTGTTGTTGAATTGTCTTCGGGGCAGAATTGGTCCAGCTGTGAGGATCCACTTGATCATAGTCTTGATTCTTGCCAGACACCATTGTTGATAGTCACAACCAACTGGGCATCCTTGTTCTCAGATTTTTCTAGTAAGCCATTCAGACAGGGCGTCGAATAAATAGTCTACTCTTGTACCATTTCGTGCTTCGTCATTGGCAATATATCCTAGGCCAACAGTGTTCAGGAGTAACTTGAGTTTTGTACAGAAGGTTTCGAATTCCTCCTTGCCATGTACATCAAATTTGAGATTGCAAAGTTTTACTCGAGATTCAGTGATCATGGTTTTGCTGTGATATTGAGCAATCATAAGTTGTTTAAGTCCAGAGGCTGCAGGATGGTCTCCATATCCTGGGGCATTATTTGCTGCATTCTGAGTAACTACTGCAGGTCGGGTGTCCTATGTGAGGGGTTTTTCAGGAAGGGTTCGCCACCATTCTTCAGCAGGTCCTCGGAAGAATGTAACAACTCAGTGGACATAGGCTGTAGTGGTAGTAAAGAGTTATTCCAGAGTGTGGTCTTGATTGTTTGTTAGAACGTGATCAGTGACTCATTCATTGGTCTATTGATTGGCTTCAAAGTTAGTGTTAACTATACTAATAAAGTTTTGGACTTCTTGTACAGTGCCATTGAAGGTAGGTAGACTCAGATTTTTTGTAGGTCGGGTCTGTTCGGCTAAGGCAGTAATGGTTGCTACCATTATGGCTACCTGGGCTGTGAGGTCTATAATCTGTTGGTTTGCCATATTGTTTACTAGAGGTGGTTAGACTGCTGGTAGTGGTGTTACTGGTACTACTTGAGGTACTGGTGCAGAGTGTGATGGGGTTCTTTGGGTCTGTGTAAGTTGCTGGAGTAATAGTTGTGGGTCTGGGGTAAGGGCTTGATAGATAGCTGTCTGTTGCTGTGTAAGTGTGTTCTGTCCTGATGGAGGTTCATTTCCTTCAGTGGTATATCTGGGATTGAATTCACTGAGATACTCCTCCTCCTCTTCGGTTTGGTCCCCATGTTCTTGGGTTTGCTTGGTGTCAAAGTAGATGGAATCAGTTGTATATCTGATTTCAGATGGACTTAATTCAAAGTCAAGTTCTGGTTTGGTATTGGTTTCAGATTCAGGTAGAGTTGTAGCAGGGCCTGCTTCAGGTTCGGGATCAGGTAGTTGATGAAGGGTTTCTCTTGCTTCTTCTTTAAGAATATGGCGGGCCTTGCTGTTCTGGAATCGGTAGTATAATGTGGTCTTGGTCCTGGTTTGGTGAAAGTCGGTAGAGTTGAGCCACTTGGCTATAGAGGCTTGGGCTTCGTGAGGTACTAAGGCTAGAAAGACTGCTGCTGGTTGTCCTAGGTCACTTGGGTTTGTAGAGCTGACAAAACTCTTATTGAGAAGAGTAAAGAAGGCTTCTATAAGACCTTCTTCATCTTGACTTACTGGGTGTAGTGTAAGGAGTTCGGTGAATAGGGTTTCGCCTATTTGCTGGTTTAATCGGAGTACTTCTTTCTTTGAGTGAAGTTTGTCCCACTTGTTGCAGGTGTAGAGGTCAAATTGTCCTTATACGTCAGGTTCAATTCTCTTCAGATTGTCAGATAGTTCAGAATAAATTCCAGTTCAGAGGTTGGGCTTTATACCAACTTGTAGGAATTTGCAGAAGGATTTATAGCAGAGTGAGGAAGCATCTTGAAGTAGAATTGGATTGTAAACCGCTGCTACCAAGTTGTTAGAGGGTTGCTTTTTAGAGTAACTGTTACATAAGTCTGGAAGGTTTTTCTGGAAGTTCTGAATATTCTGAAAGACCGTTTTCTTATAGTCAAGATCAATTTCATATGGAGTATGTCCTCTACGCTTATTGATTTCAAGATCGGGTTGATGTCTCAACCAAAGTCCTTTTTCAGACTAGTTCTGGATGTTCAGGATTTTCCATATTTCAGGAAGTTCAAGAAACTAAGACCAGCTTAGTTGAATTGGCGTATCGCTGCAGACAATACCCAATTAGGAAATTTTGTGATGGGGTTAGGAGTAGGACCTAACGGGGAGCGGATTTACTTAAGAGTGATTTGTGAGTTATTATATAGGTTTATTCACTATTCATGATATTGCTATACTAGGAGTAGTTGTGTGGGGAATATTTGGGGAAGTATTCAGGAATGTTCTTATGTGTTCGAGTCTGTTCAAGTCTGAGATTCTGAGGTCTGGGGGAGGGGGTATTTATACTAGTGAGGGGCTATCTGGACTATGCTAAATATGGGTGTAGCACTAAGTGCTTTGCTGAGTCGGAATGCAGTCACGTAGTATAAGTGTGATCTGACATATCAAGAGATCGTCTGACTGCTGAGTCAGTTCACAGTCATGTCATACAAAGCTAATCTAACTATACTATGACTGCTAATCTATTTATAGATTTAGGCGCTGTCTGGGTAGTCTTCGATGACATCACCATCAATTGTATTATCTCTGAAGAAGTAGTCATCTAGGAAGAGTGGTTCGCGGATTACTTCTCCTTGTTCACTGAGGTAATAATACATTGGAACTTCATCTCCATCCTACAGGATTGCATCATCTGTCTCGTATACTGAATAAGGTGTTGAAGGGTGAAGAAGTGGTGCATCATCTTCATTTTCATCAGATTCGCTGTCTGCGTATCTTCTGTAGGTTACAGCACTATGAGTCGTGGAGTTGTAGTATGCTGGTGGTTGTGGTTCATGTTGCTCGTACTCAGGTGGTGGAGTGGTTGGTTCAATCTCGAGAGTTGTCTGAAGGTACAGGTTGTGTTCTCCAGTCTCTTCATTGTAGTTGAAGTAATCGGGAGTGAATGTAGGTTGGTATTTATGCTAGTGGTCATTGTCCCAATAAGTCTCATATGTAGTTATGAACTGTTGTAAGTTCTTCGGCAAAGTTGGCAGTGTGATCAGAGTTAGAAGAGATCCTTGGCTTGAGATCATGTCGGCATCAGAAGGATCATTGTCTTCTGCTTCGTCTCTGTCAAAGTTGATTATATCGTAGATGTCCTTCATGGCATACCCAACTTGGGGCATTTGCAGGATGTGGTCATCGGGGTGCGAGAAGGTTCTGTCTGTGGTTTCAATATACTTAAGATACTTGTGGTTGAGTTCTTATATCATGTCATTGATTTGGCCATAGGACAGGGTAGCAACCATTTCGCTGGTAGTGACTTGGAGGTGAGGAATAAAGGTGCTGTACTCATAGAAGAGTTCTCGGTGTTTGCGGGAAATGAGTTTCTGGTGTTGAGACATCTGGGTAATGTCTGTATCATGGTGGTGTTCAACCATGTCTTCCAGGAGGCGGCCGATCTGGTAGTAGCTTGAGATTTGTCCAATCTGGTGGGTCTCATTAAGTATGTTCAGGGCATTCCATCAGGCTTCCACAAAGTAGAGAGGTGCTTGGCTGTAGATATTCATGAGGGGCAGAGGGAGTGTAGCTCGGTTGACAATGGCATTCCAAATGTCAGCACAGATGCAGTTGTAGATCTTGGTAGTTATGTTTGTGTGTTTGGAAGTTGTGATTGTTATTTGTTTTGGTTCTCTGTTTCGACGTATCTTGGGGCTGGGTATATATGCATTTGTTCTGGATTGGTAAGATTCTATTTGTGTGAATCTTGTGTTCTGTGACTTGGTATTGACTCAGCTTTGTGCACTGTGACTTCTGTTTGACTCAGCTTCATGATCTTGCAGGTGATTTCCAGATTTGTTCGAAGATCATATGTAATTTCAGTGGCTTGGAGGTTGTGCGCTTACATTAAGCTTCTTTATCATCAGCATATGCTGTGATAATTTATTCCATGATAGAGTTTGTAATCAAGGTAAGAGTTTGGATAACTTCTTCAATTAGTGGTCTGGAGATTATATTGGCAACAATATTTTCCTTATCAGAGTGATACATACTGAATTTCATAGTCAAAGTTGGTGAGGACTTTCATCCATCTGACTTGCTTTTGGGAAAGGGTAGTCTGGGTCTTGGTGTTAATTAATGACTTGTGGTCAGTCAATACAGTGAAGTATACTTCTTCTAGGTATGGTTGCCATTTGATCAGAGTATCTATAATGGCTAATATTTCCTTTTCATGAGTTGCATAGTTGATTTCAGCATCATTGAACTTTTGAGAGTAATAGGCCACAGGGTGTCCTTCTTGCATAAGTACTACTCCAAGGACTAGATCAGAGGCATTAGTAGTAACTTTGTATGATAGGGCAGAGTTTGCTGCTTGAAGTACTAGAGTGGTTATCAAGGTATTCTTTAGTGCTTGAAAGGTATTATCTTGCTCAGATTCCCAATTTATAAGATTGTTGAAGTCTTTTTCTTATTTCATAGTTCAGAGCTGTTCTTCTTTCTTGTTATGCTTAGTTATTTGGGTAAGGGCAGTAGTGATTTTGGCAAAGTTGGCAACAAATCATCTATAATAGTTTGCTAATCCCAGGAATGACTGGAGATCTTTTAGCTTCTTGGGTCTGGGCCAATTCTTGATTACAGAGATCTTGCTGGAGCCAACTTTGATTCTATTCAGTGTGATAATGTATTCAAGAAATTGAATTTCTTTCAGGAGAAATTTGCATTTGCTAAGTTTTACAAAGAGTCGGTTTTCTTAGAGTTTCAGTAGTACTAGTTCAGGGTGTTCAAGATGTTCCTCTAAGGTTTTGCTGAAGACTAGGATGTCATCAATATAGATAATAATGAATTTGTCTAGGTATAGATACAGGATAGTATTCATCAGGATCTGGAAGGTTGCAGAGGCATTAGTTAAGCCAAAGGACATAATCAGGAACTTGAAGTGTCCATAGTGAGTTTGGAAGGCTGTCTTGTAGATGTCTTCTTCTTTCATAGCAATTTGCTAATAGTTATTTTACAGATCAAAAGAGCTCATAAATTGTAGATTGGTGAGCCTATTGAATATTTTATTGATTCTGAATAGTGGGCAACAGTTCTTGATGGTTTGTTCATTGAGGTTATGGTAATCAATGCACATTCACAGGTCTTCTCCTTTCTTTACAATGAAGAGGACTGGTGTACCATAGGGTGATATACTGGGTCTGATGAATCCTTGTTCTAAGAGTTCATCAATTTCTTTCTTGAGTGCATTGATTTCTCTCAGAGATATGTGGTAGATTGACTTGAAGGCTGGCTTGGCATCTGGAATGGTCTTGATGGCATAGTCTACTGCTTATTTAAGAGGTAGGTCTTTTGGGAGTTTCTTCAGAAATATATCTCAGAATTTCTGAAGTAGGGATCTAATATGGCTATCAATTTTGGAAAAATCTTCTTCAGAGTTCTTAGGTTCTCCTTTGGATAGGCAGATAGCAATGGCAAAGAGAGAACATTTCTTGGCCAATTTCTTGAGCTATAGCTTATTGATGTAGGTGATCTTCAGTCCAGAGTCACTAGAGCTGAGTGGGCCCTTTTTACTTTGCAGTTTGAAGTTGTGGTGTTCTTTCTTGATGGTCAGAGAATGATTTACCCAATCAATCATGGGGTTCTCTTGTTTTAACCATGGGTTCCAAGAATGATTTCATTATTAGGAAGTGGTACAATCTGGAGGATAATATGTACTCAGTAGTTACCAATTCTGAAGGATAGGTTGTGGACTTCCTTACTAATAACATAGGAGGTTTCATCAGCTGTAGCAACTGCTTGAGTTTGTTATACTAGAGAGGTGAAGATCTTGAGTCTGTTAACTGTTTCTTTATTGATGAAGTTGCCTGAGGTACTACTGTCTATTATAATCTTGATAGGTGCTCAGTTGATAAAGGCTTGAAGTATAAGTAGTTTGTCTGATCCAATGGTAGTGATTTCAGTTATAGGAGCTTTCCTTCTATTGGTTCTTCTTTGAGCCAGTTCATTGACACAAAAGAAGCAATCATCAATTATTTGGGAAGAGTATATTCCAATACCATGGGGACATTGGCCACTTGGTATATATTCATCTTCAATTTTCTTATAGAATTATTCTTCTTTATTCATAGTAGATTGGGTTGGGGCCTTGTTTGATGAGCCAAATCCTTTGGATCCTCAGATAGTGGACAGTAGTTCAGGGACTTCCTTGACTGTCAGAGTTGATTCGATTTTCTCAAATAGGATCTAGATAATACAGAAGCTAATGGGAATCTTGAAGAGTATCCAACTATGGTTTCGGATGAGGACAATGATTTCATCTGTATAATCTTCATCAATGACTCCTCCTTCTACTGAGAGTTCTTTCAATGCTAAGCTACTGTGATAGCATATTTTTCCAACATGTCCTTCAGAGATTTGGATGCTAATTCCTGTATAGACTTGCTTAACTTCTTGGTTGGAAACTATAGCTTCTTCAGCTGCATACAGGTCATATTCAGCTGCTTTTTGGCTTCCTTTACTTGGGGCCTTGGCAGTTTGTCTTAACTTAATAAAGTCCAGTATTCTGGTAGTCAGGTTATTGAGGTAGTACAGAGTAGTAATAGTTGCTCATGTTGCTGTTCAGGGTTTTCAGTTGAGGTAAGTACTGGCCATATATTCCATCTTTTGGCAATAGAAGCATGCTCCACTTCTTCAAAGTTCATTTCTTTCTCCTTCAGTAAGTTTCTTGAAGATACTTGGCTAGATTAGTTCATGATTTCTGGGTGTCCATGAGATAGATATTGAGGGAGCTTGGGATACTTTATACTTGGGTTCTTCTTTCTTGGTCCAAGTCTTTTTCTTATTGTTGAATTGTCTTTGGGGCAGAATTGGTCCAGCTGTTAGAATTCACTTGACCATAGTCTTGATTCTTACCAGACACTATTATTGGTGGTCACAACTAACTGAGTGGCCTTGTTCTCAGATTTTTCTAGTAAGCCATTCAGGCAGTGCATCAAATAGATAGTCTGCTCTTATACCATTTCATGCTTCATCATTGGCAATATATCTTAGGCCAATGGTGTTCAGAAGTGACTCAAGTTTTGTATAAAAAGTTTCGAATTCTTCTTTGCCATATACATCAAATTTGAGGTTGTGGAGTTTTACTTGAGATTTGGCAATCATGGTTTTGCTGTAGTATTGAGCAATCATGAGTTGTTTCAGTCCAGGGGCTGCAGGATGGGCTCCATATTCTGGGGCATTGTTTGCTGCATTTTGGGCAATAACTATAGGTCAGATATCCTATGTGAGGGGTTTTTTAGGAAGAGTTCACTACTATTCTTCAGCAGGTCCTCAGAAGAATGTAACAACTTAGCAGATATAGGCTATAGTGATAGCAAAGAGTTGTTCCAGAGTATAGTCTTGATTGTTTATCAGAATGTAGTTAGCAACTTGCTCGTTGGTCCATTGATTGGCTTCAAAGTTGGTGTCCACTATACTAATAAAGCTTTGGACTTCTTGTGCAGTACTATTGAAGGTAGGTAGACTCAGATTTTTGGTAGGTCGGGTTTGTTCAGCTAGGGCAGTAATGGTTGCTACCATTATTACTACCTAGGCTGTAAGGTCTAGAATCTGTTGATTCACTATATTGTTTGCTAGAGGCAGTTGGACTGCTGGTAGTAGTATTGCTGGTACTACTTGAGGTACTGGTGCAGAGTGTGATGGAGTTCTTTGGGTCTGTATAAGTTGCTAGAGTAATAGTTGTGGGTCTGAAGTGAGGGCTTGATAGATAGCTGTCTGTTGCTGTATAGGTATATTCTGTTCTGATGGAGGTATGTCTCCTTTGGTAGTATATCTGAGATCGAATTCACTGAGATACTCCTCCTCCTCTTCAGCTTGGTCCCTGTATAGTTGGGTTTACTTGACATCGAAGTAGACAGAATCGGTTATATATATATCTGATTTCAGATGGACTTAATTCAAAATCAAGTTCTGGTTCAGTATTAGTTTCAGGTTCAGATAGAGTTGTAGCAGGGCCTGCTTCTGGTTTGGAGTCAGATTGTTGATGAAGGGTTTCTCTTACTTCTTCCTTAAGAATATGGCAGGCCTTGCTGTTCTGAAATCAGTAGTATAATGCGGTCTTGGTCCTGGTATGGTAAAAGTCAGTAGAGTTGAGCCACTTGGCTACAGAGGCTTAGGCTTCATGAGAAACTAAGACTAGAAAGACTGCTGCTAGTTGTCCTAGATTACTCAGATTTGTAGAGCTGACAAAACTCTTGTTGAGAAGAGTAAAGAAGGCTTCTATAAGACCTTCTTCATCTTGACTTAAGGGGTGTAGAGCAAGGAGTTTGGTAAATAGAGTTTTGCCTATCTGCTGATTTAATCGGAGTACTTCTTTCTTTGAATGAAGTTTGTCCCACTTGTTGTAGGTATGGAGGTCAAATTGTCCTTATATGTCAGATTCAATTCTCTCTAGATTGTCAGATGGTTCAGGATAAATTCCAGTTCAGAGATTGGGCTTTATACCAACTTATAGGAATTCTCAGAGGGGTTTGTAGTAGGGTGAAGAAGTATCTTGAAGTAGAATTAGATTGTAAACTACTGCTACCAAGTTGTAAGAGGGTTACTTGTTAGGATAACCATTATGTAGTTCTGGAAGAGTTTTCTGGAAGTTCTGGATATTCTAGAAGACTGTTTTCTTAAGGTTAAGATCAATTTCATATGGAGTATGTCCTCTATACTTATTGATTTCAAGATTGGGTTGATGTCTCAACCAAAGTCCTTTTTTGGACTAGTTCTGAATGTTCAAGATTTTCATATTTCAGAAAGTTTAAGAAACTAAGACCAGCTTAGTTGAATTGGTATATTGCTGCAGACAATACTCAATTAGGAAATTTCGTGATGGAGTTAGGAGTGGGATCTAATGGAGAGCGAATTTACTTAAGAGTAGTTTGTAGGTTATTAAATAGATTTATTTACTATTTATGATATTGCTATGCTAGGAGTAGTTGTATGAAGGGATATTATGGGAAAGTGTTCAAGAATGTTCTTGTGTATTTGAGTCTGAGATTCTGAGGTCTGGGAGAGAGGGTATTTATACTAGTGAGGGGCTATCTGGGCTATGCTAAATATATATATAGTACTTAGTGCCTTACTGAGTTAGAATATAGTCACATAGTACAAATGTGATCTGATATATCAAGAGATCATCTGACTGCTGAGTCAGTTCACAGTTATGTCATACAAGGCTAATCTAACTATACTAGGTCTGCTAAGCTATCTATAGATTTAGACACTATCTGGGTAGTCTTCAATGATATCACTATTGATGATCTCATCTCTAATAAAGTAGTCATCTAGGAAGAGCTATTCATGGATTAATTCTCCTTATTCACTGATATAATAATACATTAGGACTTCATTATCATTCTACAGAATAGCATCATCTGTCTCATATGCTAGATAAGGTATTGGTAGATAAAGGAGGAGTATATCATCTTTGCTTTCATTGAATTTGCTGTCTGCATACCTTCTATAAGTTATGGTACTATGAGTTGCTGGGTTGTAGTAAGCTGGTGGCTGTAGTTTATATCATTCGTACTCAGGTGGTGGAGTTGTTGGTTTGATCTCGAGAGTTGTCTAAAGATACAGATTGTGTTCTCTGGTCTCTTAATTATAGTTAAAGTAATCAGAAGTGAATGCAGATTGATACTCATGCCAGTGGTCATTATCCCAATAAGTTTTATAAGTGGTTATGAACTGTTATAAGTTCATTGGTAAGGTTAGTGGTGTGATCAGAGTTGGTAGAGATCCTTGGCTTGAGGTCATATCAGTGTTAGAAGAATCATTATCTTCGTCTTTATCAAATCAAATTATATCATAGATGTCCTTCATAGTATATCCAACTTGAGGTATTTACAGAATATGGTCATCAGAGTGTAGGAAGGTTCTGTCTGTGGTCTAAATATACTTGAGATACTTGTGGTTGAGTTTTTATATCATATCATCTATTTGGCCATAGGATAGGATAGCAACCATTTTGGTGGTAGTAACTCAGAGATGGGGAATAAAGATACTATACTTGTAAAAGAGTTCTCAATGTTTGCAGGCAATGAGCTTTTGGTGTTGAGATATCTGGATAATATCTATATTATAGTAGTGTTCAACCATATCTTCTAGGAGGTAACTAATCTAGTAGTAGCTTGAGATTTGTCTAATTTAGTAGGCTTCACTAAGTATGTTCAGGGTATTCCATCAGGCTTCTATGAAGTAGAGAGATACTAAGCTATGGATATTCATGAGGGATAGAGGAGGTATGGCTTGGTTGACAATAGCATTCCAAATATCAGTATAGATGCAGTTGTAGATCTCAGTGGTCATATTTATATATGTTCAGGAGTTGTAGTTGTGTATTTAGTTTGTTTTGGTTCTCTGTTTTGACATATCTCAGTACTTGGTATATATATATTTGATCTTGATTGGTAAGATTCTGTTTATGTAAATCTTGTATTCTGTGACTTTGTATTGACTCAGCTTTGTGCACTGTGGCTTTGATTTGATTTAGCTTCATAATCTTGCAGGTAATTTCCAGATTTGTTCAGGGGTCGCATGTGATTTCAGTGGCTTATTCAGAGGATGATATGTGATTTTAGTGGCTTGGAGATTGTATACTTACACAATGACTGACTAGAGTAGCTTAGTCTTAAATTTAGCCTAGCTAGCTATCTTGGCCTTAAATTTACAGCTAACTGGTTAAGTGACATTTATGAATCTTTTATTTAATTTGGAAAATTTGAAAATCAAAACAGCCAAATAAGGTCTAGCTACTTAGCCAACTAGCCAATTTATAAATTTAAGGCTAAGTCACCCTGACCAGCTATTGACCATATGACCAATCATCTGGGATCTCTAGTGTTGTTATTGAATAGTATGAGAGCTAATAGATTTATATATGTTGATAACTAATATAACTTATTTGAGATTTATCATATATATCAAGTATAGTTTAAGTCACTCATCAGAAAGACAGTCATATCTATCTGGGTTGAATTCTGATATCATCCTCACATTTTCTTTCTCTTTCTGCAAACATGTTTTCAGCCATCATCTATACTACCCCACAATAACAACTACTTCATTTGATAAGAAAAAAACCCCTCTTCATTCTCTTCAACTCTTACAATCACCTAACCCCTCCTATATCTTATCTCTCTTCTATCTCTTTCTCTTAGATCCTGCCAGAATATACTCAGCATTCTTCCAGCAGCAATGTCAACCTGTCACCCTAGCCTCCACATCTACAATGCCTAGTCTGGAATATGATATCACCAAATTGAACCCCGTCTTTTTTGGATACCTGACTACACTGAGCAGTACTCTCACAAACAATAAATGTAGGCTGTGATGCTAGTTCGAAGGTGCAGAATATGGAGTAGGACAAATAAATACAAACGTTATCAAAACTCCTAACCTCTTTCAAGATACATTAAATTTAAAATTGAGTTTATAAACTAGTACTTTATATATAAATATCAATGACATCATATATATATATATTAAAATATGTGTATATATATAATATAAAGAATAAAAGATAAAAAGAAGCGATAAAAGGAGAAACAAATATTTTCAATTTTGATCTTCTTGCCTGGTGTTCTTGATGGCCCTGGCTCCCCATTGTCGTCGACCACCCATTCATCGATTGTAGACTGTCACTTTGTTATAGATTCCCACTTCGGCGACACGGTTGTAGTCTCCTTTTCCTTTATAGATTTGAACATCGCCAATGCTTTTGCATTGAAGAATTCGTGCGCGTTTGATCCGTCGACGATGATAATAAGCTGCCGCGTCATATCATTATATTGGCTCATATACTTTCTCGTCTCGCTGGGATACATCACAAGCATCCCAATAGATGAAAGACCAAGGTCATCATCATTGAAGTTGTATTTCGTTTCCAGACATGCTATAACTGCATGCCGCATTTCCGCATATAATAATGGCCATCGTTTGTTATCAAAAAATGTGCTAGGCGATAATGTTCGAATAGCGTCGGAGACATCAACCTTTTGCCTGAGCTTCGCCTGGACGAACATGGGAATCTTGATGGGGTTGTTGGTTGTGGGGTGGTTGAGTTCAATGAGGAATACAATGTCTGGCCCAGTTTTATCGTCGGGTATGAGGAATGGTAGGCCAGGTTGATGAAGGTGTCGAGGAGAACCTCCGGAGGAACCGAAGTATCAATGCTGGCAGAAAATTGGCTTGGAAGTAATTTTCATTACAGCGAGCACGCACAATACTACACAGAAATACCATCAATTACCACACCTGTTGCGCAATTCTCCGCCGGTATCGCACCATATTCGATTGTTCCTTTGACTGTACGCCATCGGTGACCAACGTTGCTATCAGTATATCCCCACATCATTCACCCTAGCTCCACCTCCTCTCCTTCCACTACACGAAACCTTGTCACAACCATAATCCTCCCTTCGCCTCCCTCTTCCGCGCCTTTAAACTCCACCCACGGCCTCCAAATCCGTACCAGCTTCCCCATCAAAATCTTGTCTACCTCCGCCTCGTCATGAGTGGAGTATATGGACGAGAATATGATGGTGCGATGGTGGTCGGTTCCATCATGTTCCGATGAGATACAATGCGTGTAGATCGTGCCGTGATCGATGTGCTTCGAGAGGATTTTGTAGACAATGAATGAAGATGTTGGAGTGGACGACAGTTGGCTTTTTGCTGAACAGGCAGAAAAGACAAAGCAACGTCAGCACACATATATAGCGCAAACTGCATGGACGACAATAATCGAAAGTAGATTTAGGGCTCACTCTGTCGGCGGACTCCATGTGCCCATACAGTATGATCCGATCTTTCCCTCCCGAGCAAGGATGTTAAGCGTTCTGCGTAGCCGCCTCTGCCACGATCGCCAAGTGAACAACGATATTGATATTAGATGGAGGAATGCATGTCGTAATCATACCAGTCAATTTTACTCACTTCACGTACAGTGCCCCCTTCCCACCACCCGCCTTGTAGGCATTTCGATCCTCATTGCTCGCGCCTTCCTTAACACAAGTCGCGGTAGTCCAGGAAGTAGGTGATGGTGACGGGAGTTTGATGCTGCAGGCCCATTGCGATAGGCTCGCAACCACGATGTCCGGAGACTGGGGTTGGGTGGAAGGGAGAATGAATTGAGCCGGGGAAAGGAAGCTTGGTGTGTCGAGAGATGAGTAAGAGGGCGCGACGGAGAGACTGGTTGTAGGCGCTGTTGGAGTTTCGGGTGTGGCTTTGGTACAGGGGTGGGAGATGAACGGTTGCAGTAAAAGTTTGTTTGAAGTAGGAGTCGGTGTTGTTGGCTGGGAAGAATGGCGAGAAAGCTTCATATGTTATCTTAAAAAAAAAAAAAAAGAAACGTTGTAGTCGATGAACAAAACTCCGCCTCATTCTCACCTGCCAAAAGGATGAGGCCGACAATCTGTCGTCCCCGTCGAGTTCCACTTTCCCGCCCTCGTCTTGAATATCTTCCTTTTGGTTTATCAATCCAGTCAACGAATAATCGTCACAATTAGAAACATTTAAAGCATGACTTGCAATCACGACAGACCAGTAATGTGCACGAACCTGCAGGAAAGTCGTTTGTGATTGAGGTTGAGAGGCGTTCGGAGGCAGAACAAACCGAAATTCCGACATTCTCGTTGAGGGTGAACTATCTTCCGGCTACATTTGGACATACAATCAGAGGCTGTCATACTTGGGCATGTTGACTCTCCGTTTGGACCACTTGAGTACATACGGAGGAGGGGAGGGGGCGTTTCTTGTTGCTGCCAATAATGGTAGGCGGAGCATCTGATATGTTCCATTGTTTGTTGTTGTTTGGAGAATGGCACGGCGTTCGGTTCTGTTGGGTGTTTGTTGGCGGAAGTTTGAAACTATTGAAGTTCATGTCTCGGGTGGCGAAGCGAACTGTGACTGATGCCTCTTTTTGTAGGGTGGTAAGTTGACGTCATCCAACTAGGAACCACTACACACTACACGCTACACACTACACAATGCCCAAGATCGTCTCGCACTGCATCGTCTCTTCGTCAGATCAGACGAACGAAACTTCGTCTGGCCAGCACCCACTGCTTGTCTACTACTGCCTCTGCTCTGAGTTCATCCTCGTAATCGACATGGCGCTCGAGCGGCTTCCTCGTCGCCAGACCGACCGCGCCTTCATCGTCGACAACACGAAGCGGACTTACAAGCTCACGGCGGAGCAGGGTACTGCTACCATCTTGCAGCGGTGAGTTAATTTGATGTAATTGTAAAAGCTCAACGATTATCGAGCACACAGGCTTATACAACCTCTTTCAACAGACCCAACGGATTCGAAAAACAATATCGTCTTCATTGCCCAAGTACATCTAATAAACCATAATATCTCGCTTTTCGAGACACCTGCCTTTACCTCTAACCGTTTCCCTCGTTTTTTGCAATCCATGCAGGATGCAAACTGGTAATCGCGTACGAGACCACTGAGAGACGCAAATCCGGACACTACACATACGTTGTTGACGGTGCGCTGACCGAGAGCCAGGGTAGCGTTCCCGATGGCGCAATTGATGATAGCGCTGCGTTGCAGGCGCTAACAGGCGCGGCGTAGTTTCTAGCAAACGGGTTATCTTTGTTACTTTTCAGTATTGTATGTAAACAATGCCAATGGAATCGCTACAAATGCCACCAGGCTGAGAGGAATGACACATTGGTGCGAAGTTATAATAAATGGACACAATCACTCGTATTCTATCTGGACCCACAGCTTCAATAATCATTAAATACATCATTCTCAATAACTATGACTCGCTCATATTGTCGCTCCCTCATAACCGTCATTCTGTTCCCTGTGGTGTCTTGTCAATTTCAACTTTAGAACCTCCTGATCGTGACGTGCCATTAATTGCTGTTTCATAATAATAAATAGGGACTGCGGTAATATTTGTTTTTTGCAGTGTATGCCGCCAGTTTGGTAAGTTTCAAAGAATTCCTGCCTTAAAGGAAGATAAGGATTACAAAATGGCGAATCGGGGACAACCTCGAATGGCCTTGTTTTCTGTGTTAGGATCGCAATAACGGCCTACGAAATATTTGCAATCTCCCCGACAAATAAATCCGAGACGCAGGTTCCGTCATTCGAATGCTAGCGGAAGTGCCGCCCGAGAGCAATGTACGATTCTCTTGCGCATATACAGACGAGTCCTTGGCTACGTCTTGGGGTCCACTCGCGTCAGTCTTCACTAACATGTTGTTTTCCTATTCCCTTTAGTAAGTACGCGACATAGATTCCGTCGAGAGAGCATAAAACGGCGACACAAAACGAGATTTTTTCGTCACTCCTTTCTTTAGGGCTAGCTCTTGCTCCCCGAAGATTTAATATACCAACTTTTTTTTTTTTTTTTTTTTTTGAAATCAGGCAGTTTTGTGTATGCAAGTCATTGTCCATCGGATAAATTATCAGCCATTCATAATTTTATTACGATCGAACGTATATCTTGTCATGGTTGCGATGCGTGTATGTGTGTCCTTGTGTATAAAATTGTTGTCGACTCTATAGATATTATATCCGCAAAGAAACGAAACCGACGATAAGTAATCGAGACATCGAGGTACAGTGTATCGGGAGGAAAGGTAATGACTCAAGGAAACGAAGCGATTCGACGCACCCACATCACACCACGTATCACACCACGTCAGACCCTCCAACCATTGATCACCGATCTTATCTACACATCGCGACCAAACGGTGGTAGCATAAAATATGCATTCAAATTGTCCCTAGTACCCTTCCTTCCCTCCACGCCCGGGCCGAACGCCTTTGCCGTCCCGACTCTACTCTCGGCTGATGTCGCGGCCGAAGACGTTCTTTTTGATCCAGTCCATGGCGACCAGGGTGCGGTTGCGGATGGAGAACAAGTTGGAGAGATAGGCGGAGCGCCAGAAGACGTAGGTGGCTGTTGGGTTTGGCGCGGATGTTTAGAGAAGGGTGTTATATGCAGACAAACCACCACAAACACGAGCGAGACGCGCACACCAAAAAAAAAAAAAAAAAAAAAAAAAAAAAAACACGACACATACCGACACCGCCTGCCGAGATATTCCCATGGAATAGCGGCAGATCCGCGATGGCTTTCTCCGACCCGATGTACGCCAACGATCCTTGATGAGAGTAATGGAACGGCTTGATGTCCTTTAGTCTATTAATCTTCCTAATTTGCTTGTCCTTCTCCGGCCCTTCTGACATGGCGACGACCTGCGCCTCGAGCTTGTCCTTGATCGCCATTAGGTTGAACATGCGGGCGAGGTACTTGCCCTGCTGCGATGCGACCTGGGCGGTGGGCGCGTATTTTGTTGCAGTGACGTCACCGAGAGCCCAAATGTCCTCGGCGCCCTGGAGACGAAGCAGCTCGTCGACGGCAAGTCCACGACGGACGGTTTGGGACTCGGGAAGCTTTTCCATGAGGGAGCGGATGAAGGGGCGGGTGGTGTTACCGGTAGCCCAGACAAGAAGGCCATAGGGAATGGTGCGTTCGGAGCCGTCCGCGTCCTTGACGAGGATCTCCTTCTGTCGGACCTCCTTGACCATTGTCTTGGTCAAGATCTTGATGTTCTGTTCCTTGAAGGTCGTCTCTGTGTATTCGATCAGCTGCTTCGAAAAGACTGGGAGGACAGTCTGGAGAGCCTCGACTAGTGTGATGTTGACCTTGCCGGCGATATCTGGTAAACGTTGGAGGAAGAGGATGCGATCAGATAGCGAAGATGGCAGACAACAGTGCGATATCATATTTCAACGCCCGCGAGACTCCACCACATTAGCCTCCCCAACTCACCAGGATACCAATCGACCAAATCATCCTTCAAGAAGTCATGCAACTCGGCCGCATACTCGACACCCGTAGGCCCGCCGCCGACAACAACCATGTGCAACAGGCGCTCGATCTCCTCCTCGGGTTGGCCCGCGAACGCGGCGGTCTCGATGCAGTCCATGAGGCGGGTGCGAATCTTCTGTGCGTCCCACACCTCTTTGAGGAAGCAGGCATACTCTTCGACGCCCTTGATGCCAAAGGTTGCGTTCTGGCAGCCGGTACCGATAATTAGGTAATCGTACGGGAGAGATTGTTGCGCCACGGAACCCTTGATCTCGCTGTTGTCTAGTGATGGATTATGATAAATTGATGGATTGGTCATGTGTGTCTCGCCGAATCAATGATGTCACCACTCCTAATTTCAATAATTTCCATCACTCCCACTCACCATTGATCACGATCGTCTTCTTCACGGGATCGATATCGCTGCATTCGGCCTCATATACCTTAACCTCACGTGATTTGTGGCGGGTAATATACCGGATGGGCTCGATAATAGAGCGGAAGTCAACCGTGCCGACAGTCGTGCTGGGAAGTAGGGGGGTGAAGAGGAAATAGTTGCGAGGGGAGACGATGACCTGAGATGGGATTGGGAAGGTGAGTGTGAAGCAAAAGGTGCGACGGGATTTCGCTCTAGATTGAGCATAATCTTTGTGCTGACACCGAAAATGAGATCCGCGTATACATACCACATTGTAGTTTACCGTATCTATGTCCTTGAGGAAGGCAGTCGAGGCCCACCCGCTACCCAGGATCACAATGGTCTTCTTCTCGGGATCGAATGCGGCTTGCGCGAGAGGATGCCGGGCAGTGTAGATGTCTAGACCGAGAGATTGAACGTAGAGGATGTGATTAGATCAAGATTTTGCAAGCCGCTCCGAGGTTTAACAAATTAGGTAACATTCTGCTCAAACCCTCCATGGTTCTCGTTCAAGAATTAATGTCCGATCCACGTAAATCGTAATACGTACTATATCCACCGTACACGAACCACGCAGCTGTGCCGACGTACGCGGTCCTCCTGAGGATGCGCCACCCGCTCCTCCACGGCTTTGCGGCCGGCTGAACAATGGTGGACTCGAAGCGATGGGAGACGAAATTGATGGCGGGCTGGCGGGTGGCGAGGGTGAGGGAACGGGCGGCGACCCGGAGGGCGGTGTCTGAAAAGCAATAGTCCAAAAGAAGTCAATCTCGAGGACAACAGAAAGGGCGAGGATGCAAAGGTAGTATTATTTTTTTAAATTACGCACTTCTGATGAAGTGGGTAGCCTGCATTGTGTGTGTGTGTGTTGTTCAGAGGAGCAATACAGGGGGGTGGCTTTTATAAGGGTTCTGGCTGGATGTGTCAAATTTTCCGGCGCCCATCTTCTTCATCTCCTTATTGGGCATCAACCGCATCGCCGTCACACTCACACGTTCCGCGCGGCAGCCACAAACCCCCAACATGCCCCCAACCCCCCTCGACTTTCTCATCCCCGCCCTCATTATTTCCCACGTCCTGCTGTGTCCGTACACAAAGGTCGAGGAGAGCTTCAACTTGCAAGCCACACACGACATAATCAACCATGGCGTCGGGTCATCCGAACTGCCGCACTTTGACCACCGCGAGTTTCCCGGTGTGGTCCCCCGCACTTTCTTAGGCGCACTGTGGCTAAGCTTCCAGAGCTGGCCGGTTTTGAAGACGGTACAGCTTCTTGGAACTGTCATGGGGCACGGTCCCGAGGATGGAAGCCTTTGGAGGAGTAAGTTTCTAGGGCAGTATGTCGGTGAGTGATTGTATATGAGCCCCTTCACTTTCAATTGGATAATGCTTACGGTTGTCGATGCCCGACGTCACGTGTAACGACTGCCTTTACCCTCTAGCCCGCATCTTCCTCGGCCTCCTGACGGCCTTCTCCCTCCTCCATGTCCGTCGCGCTGTCAAGACCGTCTTCGGCCACCCTGCCTCCGTCGCCTTCGTCTTCCTCACATGCTCCCAGTTCCACACCATTTTCTGGACGAGCAGGACACTGCCCAATATGTTCGCTTTCCCGTTGGGTATGCATTTCAACTTCAATTCACATCTTGACACAATTTCTACATCCCACCACTCACCATCAACCGACCCAAACCCACCAGCGACCATCGCCTTCTCGTTCCACATCATTCTCCCGTTGACGCGCAGCTCGAACCAGCTTCGCATCGCTGTCCGCTACATGATCTTCACGGCCGTCATATTCCGCTTCGAGGTTGGCATCCTGCTGGTCCCCGTTCTCGCCCTCGAGTGGCTCTGGTTTCACCGCATCACCCTCGCCGAGGTCGTCTTGGACGTGCTCGCCACCATGGCCGCCGCGCTTCCCCTTACCGTCGTCATCGATAGTTATTTTTGGGGAGAGTGGCCCGTGTGGCCCGAGGCTGCCGTGTTCTGGTTCAACGGTGTCGAGGGGAGGTCGGTCGAATGGGGGGTAAGTAGTCGGCTTTCCCTATGGGCAATTCGGGTCCAGGCATGCGTTTGATAGCCAGTCATTATGTAATTTATTTACGTTGTTGCCCTACACACCACTCAGGTCCTACCCTTCCACGCGTACTTCACCACATTTCTGCCGCGCCTCCTGCTCATCTCCCTCCCTCTCGCCGTGTATGCCTGTGCCGTTGACCCGCGCCCGCGCCGTCATGTCATTCCAGCTACTGTCTACGTCGTCTTCTTCTCCCTGCTAGGTCACAAGGAGTGGCGCTTTGTCGTGTACATCGTGCCCGTGTTCAACGTTGCCGCGAGCGTGGGCCTGTCCAAGATGTGAGTGAACGGCTCTGAGATGGATGCGCGTAATGGGTATTCGAACTTAATTCCCCTCTCCCTTCCCTCCCTTGCTTCTTCTCCAGCTACATCCGCTCCCTCAAATCGCCGGCCTACCGCATTCTTCTGGCCCTCGTCGGGCTTGGGCTGCTCGCGAGCTTCGCGGCATCAACCGTAATGGCGTGGGTATCGTCGTATAACTACCCGGGCGGCCACGCGCTGCGGAGGCTGCACGAGCTGCGGTGGGAGACCGAAGACATACGTGTGCACATGGACGTATACACCGCCATGACGGGGGCAAGCCGGTTCGGGGAAGTGAAGGGCAGGTGGAGGTACGTTACCTCGTTTTTATTGTTGTTGGTAGTTACGTCTTTTAGACCGTCATCGACGTAACGCACGCATCGCATCACAACCCAATCCCATCGCAATCCAACCAACCAACTTCATCACCAGCTACTTCAAGACCGAAACTCACACGACCCCTGATTCCTACACCGCGGCCAACTACACCCACCTTCTGACTTCCACGCCGGCCCTCCACGAGGCCAGCTATGCCGTCCTGGATGTCATAACCGGGTACGACGGCTTGCGGGTCAAGCGGCCCCGGGCCTGGGTAGCGGACGTTGCGAGCGTATTGAAAGGGGCATTGGGGTGGAGCGAGATCGTGGAGAGGGTGATGCCCGTGAAGGTGGTGAAAGGGGATAAGGTGTGGGTGATGGAGAAGAATGCGGAATAGGTGGGTTTTGGGGGAGGGGGATGGTGGTGGCGTCGGAATCATGAAGGTTCGAGTGTGCGGTAAGTGTAGGGAGTGGATGACATGCTTCAAAACAAAAAGCTACAATGTCCAGGCTCCGTCGATGGACCTTGGTTGTTGGTTGAGATATACGTGTGACTAGTGAAAACTGGACTAACATCCCGTTCATGATTACTTGGCTGAACGTCAAATGACTGACCTGGAGCGATTCGCTTGTATAGGAATCATGAAACAACGACCATTACACGACTCCCAAACTCAGCGAACACGTCTCGTACAGCGTTAGACAGAGGATCGCGTATATTCGCACTTCGTGAGACGAACATAGACGGAAACAACAAAAATAGTGATCGTTTTAAAAATAAAAGCAAAAAAGGAATAAGTATTTACAAAAAGCATTGGAAGGGAGATATGCACAAGTCGGGAGGAACAAATGTGTGCCGGCAAGATCACCATCATGATAACACGAACAAAGATGACGATAGATGATGACATGCGTAGAACGAGGAGGGACGCAGCTACGCGATGGTAGAATGTGGAAGCGAAACAAAATCACTGATTAAAGGAAGGGGGGAACAAATCTTCGTGGAAAGTTAAAGGGAGGAAGGAAAAAGAAAGCATGCGAGGCAACATGAAAGAAAAGAAACAAACGAGTAAATAAGCAAGAAAACAAAAGACCAAACCGCGGATTACGGCATCAAGAATTTTCTAACCAGCCATCGCGCCAGGCGGACTCTCTATGACTAACACGGCAGCATCGCGCCCGACACTTTTTTTTTTTTTTACAATCACAAAACAGTCTTACCAAATCACCTGCTCTTCTCTCTTCCTCTTCTACAATCTCCTATTTCATTCACGCGACAACAGTGACCATCACCTCATTCTCCTCATCATCCAAGCCCTCCACGTCGACAAGTTCCTCCTCACCCTCGCCGGATTCGCCCTCAAGCGGTGGCAGTCCATTCCTCTCGCGCTCGGCCCTTTCCTCCTCGCCGCAGCGCGTGACGAGATCCTCGAGCCAGCGCGCGAGGGCGTTGTCCGCGGCAGCCTTAATCTGGCGCGCCTGCACGTTGCGCCCGTCGGCGCACAGTGCCTCAATCCCCACCATGGCCAGACGTAGGTCCGTCAGCAAGCGCGCTGGGATCGTGCTCGAGTACGGAATCGAGACGATCTCGTCCAGGAGGGAGGTCAGGTGCTCCAGGATGCCATGCTCGTCAAGCGAGGAGGTTGCGCCGGCGGCGAGATCACCAGCGGGGTAGGTGTTGTTGCTGGAAGAACGGATCTCCGGATCGGTGGTGGTCTTGGGACGTTTCAGGTCCAGGGCCGAGGGATCGTCGTCAGGGATCTTAGCCGGGGTTGGGGGTGGGGTGGCCATGGCGATCTCGCGGCGGCGCTTCTTAGAATTGTCAAGGTGGTTGGCGTTGGATTCGGTGGCAGCCATGAGGGATCACGGGTTGTCCAGGGTCGTAGGGGGAGTGTGTAGGTTTCGGGCTGGAGTTGTGGTGGAAGAGGAGGGTGCGAATGGTGAGAGGGTGTTGTTGTTCGATGTTCTGGTATGAAGGGGGAACAAGATTCAATTTTTTTAATTTTGTCAAGACGTTCGTGGGATGGATAAAGTGCAGAGGAAAGGACGATGAAGCGATGTAAAGTAATGATACGATGTTGCCGTCGGGGTTTTTTTGATGAATTTGAGAGAGCCAACCAGCCACACCCTGCAAGTGCTCTTTTTTTTCTTGCCTAATAAAACTTCCTCCGATCGATCTGCCAGAGTCACATGACGAAATGCTCACCTTCTCGCGACATCGCCAGCTGGAGAGAAGCCAACAAGAAGCTCCATTCCTACATTCCATTTCAAAGAAGCCTCTCGACATTCCTTTTTTGCGGTAAATCTGGCAAAAACAATGTATAATAAACCACAAAATATCATGCACGAGCGAACGGGTTAAACAATACCAACCGTCACTCTACCCATAATCTGTATATACATAATTAAATGCAGTCCCACAAGGAGAGGAGCACGAGTCCCGTAAAGGTAGCATTCGTCTTTGTCGGCATCCCTAGCGACTTCTTTCAAAACCATGGACCAATATGGGGTTATAGTTGATTGTAACTGAAAGAACACACCGTCTGTCCTTACCCCTTTTATGACTCGTCAGTTGGCAAAAGTGCCTCCAAGGCGGCCTCGGAGAAATCCGCTATCTTGGATTCTACTGAAGGAAGTACATACTAGCGTTTATATCTGAGGCAGGGGCGCAAAGGGAGGGAAAGTTGGTCATTTTCTCGAAGAATAATTCCTCAAAGGGCCGAAGAAAACCCGATATCATGGCTCGTCGGTTGACGAAGGGGTGTCGCAAACTTGAAAATGGAGAGGGAGGGAAAACACAGGCGGGAACTCGGCGGCGGAACGGTCAAGAGTTATAATGGCGGTCAGCTTGAGATATGCACAGGACGCAGTCGAACGATGCGCAGCAACTAGGTACTCATCGATGTCACGTGCATCCGTCTGAACCATGAAACAGTTATACTTTCTAGTGTGCCAAAAAATAAAAATAAAAAATAAAATAAAAAATATATATAATTTCTGCAATCGGAATTCCTTTTCCTATACAGGTTTGAGCCGATAAAAGAATCTGAAGGTACCTTGACCATAACCATGTTTAATCGTAATTGCTCTAGGATAGTAACTGCTCCCTTTTTTTTTTGCCAAGCCTTCCAAATTTATTGCGACTGGTGACACCACAGTCTCGCCTGCCATTTCTCGCCTACGCCTTGACTTTTCTCGCCTACGCCTTGACTTTCCTCGCAACCTTTCTCAGCACCATGTCCGCCCAATATGACAACCCCTTTGCGAACCCCGCCGCCTCCTCAGTGGCCGAACCCCTCTTCAGCGCCAGCGCCTCTATTGAGGCCGACGACGATATACTACCATCGTCCGTCGCCTCTAGTGCCGCTCCGAAGGCCAAGCAGCCGGCGTCCCCCAAGCCCTCGGTGTCCTTGAGCGGCAACATTGGGAGCAGCACAAGTACGAACCCCGTGAACGGGAATGGAGCCGGACTCGGAACGGGCGCGACGAGAGCGTATAACGAAGATACGCTCGATGAACCGGTGTCGGTCACGATTGTGAGTTTTTGAAAGGTTGGGATTTGAGAAATCGAAGGGTCTGAGCGAGAGGCATGTTAGCTTTCTGTTGTATAGGGCTTGGAAAATGAGGAATTTTATTATTACTATTTATTCCCCGCATTCTCATCGCGCGTTGCCCAACCACCTGCCACCGAAATAGATGCGTGACCTTCGCAACGTGGCCGAGAAGCTCCAACAAGTCATGATACCCAACGGCCGTAAAGACGTCCTCAAGGACTGTACGTATGCACCTGTGGCTCTCCGTCTCTCTCCATCTGACGTCTGCTTTCTACTGGTCCCATCCGCCAGTTTGCGGGATAAATCCTTCCGCACTATCTTCATGCCCAATACGCCTTTTGATCTCGATTCGTGGCATCTAATCTCAACAAAATTATCGATGGCTTACTATATATATAGGGGATCTTTGGGGCCCGCTCTTTCTCTGCCTTTCCCTCGCCATGTATGTCTCACCTTTCATCCCTACTTGCAATACGATTGGCATTGCTAAAGTCTGACGTGTTTTTGCTCCCACCAGTGTGCTGAGCTTTGAGGCCAGCAAGAACTCGGACTCGGAAGGCCAGAAGCAGACAATCCTGGTCTTCACGAGCGTGTTCGTCATCGTGTGGGTAGGATCAGCCGTCGTGACGCTGAACGCCAAACTGCTGGGCGGGACCATGTGAGTTCTCTAAGACGGTCACGTTCGGAGCGCGTTTACTTGGCCCCAATGTTGTTCTCTTCCTACTGGCACGCCCTGATCAAAACCTTCTTGCACTCGCGACCCTCGCGCAGCTCCTTCTTCCAGTGTGTCTGCGTTCTCGGCTACTGCCTCTTCCCGCTCGTCGTCGCCGCCATCGTCAACCTGGTCACTTCGTCCCTCTTCATCAGGTTGCCGCTCGAGATCGCGGCATTCGGGTGGGCGTCGTACGGTGCGTGTTTGGCTTGGTCTCACATGTGACCGCTAAGAGATGGGGATTGGGAAGTAGGGAGCCATCGTTGCATTTCGTTCATTTGTGATATACATATCTTACACCGTTGTTTGTTTATCAAACAGCCTCCGTGGGCTTCCTGGCCGAGGTACATCTTAGCAACCGCCGCGCGTTAGCCGTGAGTATCCCGTATATGGTATCGCCTACTTCGTGTTGCTACACATTGTGCTTATCTACTCGAATCTCTTCGTCTCATGTCGCCACAGGTTTACCCGCTCTTCTTGTTCTACTTCATCATTGCGTGGATGGTGCTTATTTCCTAATGTTACCAACATGTGGGCTGAGTGGGAAAGTGGGGAGGATCTGCTACACTGATTGTTGGCCGGAAGTCGGGAATGCGAGGCTGGAATGGTTTAGTGGAATCTGAAGTGAAGCTAAAATGAGATCGTTGCTTTGAAAGTCGTATAAATGAATGTGAGGGCTCGCGAACGGCTGCAGAGGGTGGGAAGGGCAGATTCACCGCCGTTTTAGCTTGCATTGCGTCGTAATGTATAAAGTTCACGTTTTCGTTTTGCCCGCGTTTCAAATTTGGCGATATTGGCGACAGTTGCGTCCATATTTGGTGCTCTATGTTGCGGTTCTCGATTTCAATATCTATTGGGTTCGCTTTTACTACATACCCGTTATTCGGACGAGATCCGGTCAGGTTTCGTGGTGATGGCACTTCAATAAGGGGTATCGAACAAACGCACGAAGTTGGATGTAGTGCCACCTCGATCCAGATATTAATGTGAATTCAGTCAAGGTTCTAGATTCAATTCGATTGGGACGAGTTTATCTCGATGCATCTCAAAAAATTGGGTGTGCGAGTTTCCGGGCGTATTATTATTTCTAGACCCGTACAAATAGTTCTATAATTCGCAATCCACTCTAACATGAGAACATGATAGTGGGTTTTTTATACAACCAGGAACATATGTCATCAAGTTCTCAGACGGTCACTTCCTCCCCGTTGACCTTTTGCACCTCCTCCACCGCCCTCGCCACCTTCCTCGCCTTCAAAATGTTCGAGATATAGAACTCGCCCGCCTTATACGAGCTCCTCACCAACGGCCCGCTGGCCACGTACTTGAAGCCCATCTCCTCGCCCATCAACCTCCACATGTCAAACTTTTCGGGGGTAACGTATTCGTGCACCTTCATGTGGCGCTTGGTGGGGCGCATGTACTGTCCCATCGTGACGCAATCGACTTCTACCTTTCGCAGCTCCTCCAGAGCGTGCTGTACCTCGTCGTCGGTTTCGCCGCACCCGAGCATGATGGATGTCTTGGTCACCAAGTCAGGGCGCACCCGCTTGGCGTGCTCCAGGACACGAAGTGACTGCCGGAAGGTCGCGCGCCGGTCGCGCACATGCGGTGTCAGCGCCTCGACGGTCTCGATGTTGTGCGCGTACACGTCCAGGCCCGAGGAGGCAACAGTGGCGACACCGGTGAGGTTGCCACCGAAGTCGCCCGTGAGGCATTCAACGAGGATGTGCGGGGCCCTGGGTTGGCGGGCTAAATGTGAATATTAGATATTCTAAACATGACCAAATGTACCGTAATGGACATCGCAAGGTACGCCGAAATCCACAACACCTACTTCTGCTTGATCTTCATAATCGTTTCCGCGAAATGCGCGGAACCTCCATTCGCCAAATCGTCCCTATCCACGCTTGTCAACACCACGTAATCCAGCCCCCACCGTCTGATGGCCTCAGCGGTGTTCTCTGGCTCGTGCACGTCGAGCGGCTTGGGGTTGCGGTTTGTCTTAACGGAGCAGAAGCGGCAGCCGCGGGTGCACTCGTCGCCCATGAGCATGATTGTTGCTGTAGCGGTCTGATGCTCACCACCGCCCCAGCAGTCGCCGATGTTGGGGCATCGCGCCTCCTCGCAGACGGTATGCAGGCCCAACCCGCGAAGGTCCTTCTTGATACGCGTGAAGTTCTGACCCACGGGAATATCAGTCTTGAGCCAGGGCGGGAGGCGCGGTTGCTTGCTATGTTTGGTTGTGTTGTGGAGAGGGTTGTTTGTCAGTCGGGACGGTCGGTTGCTGTACGACGAACTCCTTTTGCAAACAAGCTTTGGCGTCGTTGAGACGTGCCAATCCTAACACTTATAAAAAGGTAGTGAGCGAACTTACGGTTTCTTGCTCTGCACCCCTTTTGCTGCGTCCACAACAGTCTCTTTCAGCTCCAGAGCCTCTTCGGGCGACAGGTTGTCGTCGCCTTGGTTCACGAAATCGCCGAATGCCGGCCCATTAGCTAGGCGTTTCGAGAATTCGAAGAGTTTCCCCTTCGATGATTGCGAGCTTGTAGGTGCAGACGGTGTGTCGGAGACGGTAGTCGCATGTGTGCGAGCTTGAGTCTATGAACGGTAAGTCCAAGGTTCAGAATCAAGTTGGCACATGGGCCAGGTTTATATTCTTGTTCTTGTAGTAATTACCCATGCGATAGCGGTGGCTCTTCTTGTGATGGCGAGAGGAGCGACGTGGGCCGAGAAAATTCGTAGGGAAGCCATTTGTGTTGGGGGATTGGGGACAGAAGAAGCAGTCTGAAAATTCTGCTTATCGCCAGCCATAATTATATATGGGGCGTGCTGCAACAAAAACCAGACAAAGTGAACATTTGACGTCATTCAGGCATCAGGCTCGAAGATTTTTGTTTTTGCTCAAATTACTCTGTTGAGAATTCAATTTTTCTAACTGAGTTTTTAATCAAGCAACTTCTTTCTTGTAAAATTTTATTTCATTAATCAGATCTTGAGGAGTTAGTATTTTTAAATGTTCAATCTCTGCTTGTTGTTGCTTAATTTTGTCTAATAACTCTTGCTTTTGTCTTTTACTTCACTCCTCAGAAGTTTTCATGAAATCTTCATGGGCTTCTCATTCTTCATGGATAGTTCACTCAGCTTCGTTTAACTGCTCTTGCAAAGAGTTTATTTGCCTTTCATAGAAAGCATTAGGTCTTTATTCATGAGATAAAATAGAGAGTTCTTTTTCCTCAGTATCTTTGTTATATCTAATACAATCACAAACATATTTACCACTACTGAAATCAACATCTGATTTAGTTTGTAATCTTCCACATCTCTCACACTTTGGTAGTTCATTGTTTTCAAGTTTTTCTCTGCATTCTTCACAAGCCTTATTATTAATAATTATTTTTTCACTACTTCACTATGAGTTCTAATTTGACAAGTAGCTTTGTTAGAACAAAAATAACAACTTTCTTTATTATTTCATTCTTCTAGTTCTAGAACTAAATAAAGAAGTTTCCTCACAATTACTTGGCTTTAACTTCTATTTGAGTAATAAATTTACTTTCTTATTATTTCTTTTTTTCTAGTGAATAATAGAAGTTAGTTTTAATTTTGTTTCAAAATTGCTCAAACTTGTTTTCTTTCAAGCCTTTTGTCAAGTTCATCTAGTACTTCAACTTTTTCTCTTTTATTAGTTTCTAGGTCTTTTTGTAATTTTTTAATTTATTTGTCTTAATTGTCAATCTTCTTATTATATTTTTTCAACAAGACTAGTTGTTCTTCTACCTTATTTGTCAATTGCTTATTTTGACTTTCAAGATAATTAATTTTTCCTCTGAGTTCTTTCTCAGCTTTACCAATCACTTCTCATATAGTTTCAACATAAGTATTCTCTCTTTTAAAATCTTCTGCTACTTCTCTTTCTAATCATTTGTTATCCTTTTCTAACTCTTCAATCTTTTTCTTAGCTTTTATATGAACAACTTCTAAATTAAAAGCATCAAAATAAAGAACATCATGCAACATATCATCTATTTTAAATTTATCTAAATCAATCTCCTTAATTTTCTCTCCATCTTTACTTATATTATCTTTATTTATCAAACCTCTCTATTCTCATCAGAATAACATCATTGGTACTATTACTGATTTTACTTTTCAGCAATTAGCAAAGTATCAAATTTTTTACTTGAGTTTATTTTCAGATTGTTTTTTTTTTCTTTTTCTTTATCTACTAATTGCTTTTTTAATACTTCAATTTTATTTATTAGTACTTTGTTTTCCTGCTTTTGAGCTTCTATAATGTTTACTATTTCTTTTTTTTTTATTATTTATTTTTATTTAGTATACAATAATTTTACTTTAAAAGTAGAGAAAGCTAACAATAATTGTAAAAGATAACTTATTAAACTTAGTGACATTAATAAGAGACAATTGAATTTTTTTTTTAAAATTCTTTATTCATTATTATTATAGGTTGGTCTTGGGTAAGTAATATCTTTAAATTGGTCTCTAACAAATGAATGAATATTGTGATAGAGGTTGTGAGGGTTTGGGATATAAAAGATAGGCCTCAAAGAGGTTCTGGAAGATTTCTGGACTCTGAATGAAGTTCAGTTTATTGAGCCAAATAAAAAAGAGCTGGAGAATTGCTCTAGAAGAGTCAGGATATTTATACATATAAAAAAAGGAAAAGTATGAAAGATTAAGGAAATAAAAATAAATATAACTAAAAATAGTATAAGAAGGACTAATAATATATAACCTAAATAAGGAAACAGTAACAGAAAAGATTCTAAAAATATTCTAGATTATACAGCAGTTGTATAGAAGTGATACAAAGATATCAGAGAGAGAAAAATGATGGGTGAGTACAGAAATATCTTACAGAGATACTTCTGGTATTTCAATTTCATAGGAAGAGGCTTAAGCACTAGAAATGACAAAGCTCTGATTTTTTCTATAGCTCAAGGAGTTGTAGATTTACTAGTCTTCAATAACTTGAATTCCTGAGAAGGACTATTCATGACTTCTTGGCCTTTGATTATTCCAGGATTAGTACTAGTAAAAGAAAGTGCTGAAACTTTTACAAGCTAGGCAATTTTTTAAAATAAGTTTCTAGGCTGCTTATGATATTATAATATTGAAAACCTTCATCATTATAATGTTGAGCTCTGTTTAGTCTGGTAATACTAGATTTTTTTTTTTTTTTTTTTTTTTTTTTTTATAGTTACTTGGACTCTGCCTTTATTACCAGTCTATGAATAAGTATACATCATCACCACTCACTACCCAATCCCCATAGGGGGGCTCCTCTCTACCTCCTCATGGATAAAGATCACCCTTTCACCAACTATACCCACTCTCTCCCCACTCTGTCCACAAATTTTCTCCACTAAGCGGTGTCTCCAACCACCCTGCAGCCCCCAACCAAGTTACCAGCCTGTTAAGGTGTCCTTCATAAGCCCACGCTACCACAACAACCAGTCCCCCAAGTCCTGTCAACTCCCATCCTCAAAAACAAACAACCAGTGACTGGCCAGCCCTACTCAAATAGCTAATGCCCAGCCCAAAGTTATCTACTCCTTCCCTATCTCTCCTACCAATCTATCCCTCAAGTTCTCCCACCTCCTCCATACTTCATCTCTCCTATGTCATACCCCCAAGCATTCCTCAATTGCCTGCCAAAAGTCCCCCAATATCTCACACTCTCCTAGCCAATGTTCAGGCATCTGTATATAGTCCCTCTCCTGTCCTACATTATGGCACTCCTCACAGTTGAAGCAACTCCCTACGATAAGATACCCTGAGTGAAAATTGAGCATAACATTCCTCCACAGCATGCACCACCAGACCACCCAGTACTTTGGTGGCATCCACTTTCTCACTGCTACACTCTAGGTCCAAACACCATGCTAGTCTCACTCTTCGCCAATTCTAACATCTTGCCAACTGCTGGGCCACAGATCCTGACCTGGTCCCCTTTGGCATTCCATTTCATCACTAATGTTGAACTTAATTAAAGGAGTACCACCCAGTAGTATGCGATCCCATCTCCACATCGCTGGGTCCCAATCCTCCTCTCCTTCATTCCCCTGCCAATGAATTCCAATACAGTGCACCCCCTCTGCTATCCCCCACCAAAAACCTTTATATTACAGTCGTTTAGTGTTCTGAAGTCCAACCAATGAGAGAAGGTTGCCAGTTGAGCCCCTTGGCGATGACTGCCTCTCTCAGATCTTCTGTATCAGAGGAACCCAACCACCTCCTCTCAATTTCATGGCCCTCTTCAGCCACCATGCTTGCAAGCAGTGTAGCTATTTTAGAAAGTCAACCAGCCCAAGATCACCTCTTGCCACTGGTAGGGACAAGATCTCCCAACCAATCTGACTCTGCCTTCTAGCCCAAATCCATCCCTTCACTATCTTCACCAATCTCTTCACCACCCAGGCTGGGAAGTCCAGATGATATGCCAGATACCACAGCTTCGGCAGCCAGTAGACATTCAAAATTGAGACCCATCCTACCAGAGAAAATTTTCTTCTCTCTCAACTCTGCAGAGCCTCCTCCCAGATTCCAATCCTCTGCTCCCACCAAAGCCTGGGCAGAACTGACTCATAGACTGACAAATAGATGCCCAAGTACCATACTGCTTCCCCAGTGGGGACGATTATTCCTATGACCTCTCCTCCTACCAGGCTATTGCCAAGCACTATTGTTTCACACTTATGCCAATTCAACTTCACTCCAGAGTTCTCCTCATACCACTCTACAGTCTTCTTGAGCTCTTCAACATTAGCAATCGAATCCAAACCAACCACTATGTCATCTGCAAAGGCCCCAACTTTCCAACCGATGCCAAAGACAGAGAGTCCTCCTATCCTCCACCTAATTCTATCCATAAGGGGTTCCAGGAAAAGAGCATACAAAATGGGGGACAGTGGGTCCCCCTGGGGCACCCCCCTACCCAAGGGGAATGCCACCCCTCTATGACCATTATATATGAGCGCAGCCCTACTCCATTCCAATAGGCTGACCATTGCTGACTGGAATTGGAATGGAACCCCTATCCTATCCAAAACTTTCACCAGCCAGACTCTTCTCACCTGGTCATAGGCCTTCTCCTGGTCCAAGAAGACTAGACATCCATCCAGTCCACAGGCCCTCACCCCTTCAATAACTCCATGTACCCAGGCAGTGCCATCTCTGATGAGCCGACCACCCACAAATCCCCTCTGCTCAACACCCATGACTTGCTGGGCCACCTTCTGTAGTCTAGCCACCACTACCTTAGTCACCAACTTTCTGTCCATATCTAGCAACATTATCGGCTACCAGTTCTTCCAATCCTCCTGCCTTCCTTTGTTTTTATAAAGCAGCATCACCAGCCCAAGGTCCTGCTCTCCCACCCACCTCCCGGTCTATAGAATGCAGTTGCACAATGCTATCATCTCTCCCATCACCCCTGGGACTCCAACCATTCACTTCCAAAAGTCCCAGGGCAGTCCATCCTCTCCAGGTGCCATACCTGGCATTGTCATAGCAAGAACCTAGTGGATCTCATTTTCTTATACAGGTATCACCAGATCACCTAGCCCCTCGACTTGTGGTGGGTGCCAATCCTCCAATATTCGGTCAATAGTTACGGCATCTGCCCCACCCTTCTCCTCACTCCACAATTCACTCCATCTCTCCTTCAGTGATCCAAGAATGTCTTGTACACCATGCACCAGTATACCATCTGAGTCTAACACCTCTTCCTACTGTTGTTGAACCCATCTTGCCCTAAGAGCCCTTGTAAGAAACTTGGAAGGCCTCTCCCCTTCCTCCAAATCCTGCCAGCAGAGCCATGCCACTAAGCTCTGTACCCTCACCTCTTCCTCTTCCCATAACACCTGTTGTAGTTCCCCAACCTCCATTTTCACCCTCATTAATCTCCAATCCTCTTCTCCCTCCAATATCTTCACCCTTGCCCACTCCTCCAGGAGCCTAGTCAATCTAGTAGAAGCCTACTGTACTCTATACCTCCTCTGCTTCCCTGCCTCCTTGCCAGCCTCACTCCAGTATATCTTGGCCATCTCCTTCATCCTCAACTACCGAATCCCAACTGAGGCACCTTTCTGCCGCCAGTTCTCCACCCTCAGCTGAATGTCCTTAGCTCACTCATCCCACCAGATCTTGTCATCTAACAAAGAGAAATTGAGTCACCAATGTCCAGGCCCATCCCCACTTCCCCCAAAGCACCCCTGTCCCAAAAGCCCCCAGTGATCTGACCATGGACACCATTCCACCTCTAGTGACTTCCAAACATCTAGGCCCCAGCAGCTGGTAGTCAAAATCTAGTCGATTCTCATCCCCAGACCTTCTGCCCAATGCGTATATACTCTTCTATTCTCCCAGCACTCTCTACCAGCATCTACCAGTGCACTTAGTCTTTCGACCTCCTCTCATGCCATCAGTCCTCCACTCCTGCTCTCAGCACCTTATCCGCCATCTGTTCTATCCAATAGTATGTCCCGAACCATATTGAAATCTCCCCCAAGTATATCCACCCTGGCCTCTATAAGGCTCCCACTCTCCTGCAGACCTTTCACCCAATCTATCTGCTTGCCCTGTACTGCAGGACAGTAATAGGAGCCAACTGTAACTGGCTCCCAGCCTGCACGAATCCACTCACCCCAGACCAGTCTCTCTCCCCAGCTCCTCATATCCTGTATCTCCCCTCTGCCTTTCTGAACCAAAATCTCAACCTTGCCCTTCTAAATCACCACACCTCCCCATTCCTTTGTCCACTCTATCTTATCAGAATCATCCTCACACCTAACATCCTGCAAGAGGAAGAGATCAGCCTCCAGTCCCTCCATCCAAGTAAAAATGTTCCTATGTCGAGCAGCATCCCATAATCCATTCACATTTAAAGAAAAAATGTTGGTTGTACTGTTCATAGTGAAATATGTTATGTTGGCAATCACTCTCTACTACTCCATGTTCATCTCCTCTTGTGCTGTGTCCAGATTGTGTTCTGCAGCTACCTCCTCCTCTTCTGCCCTCTGAGCCTCTAATCCAGCCAGCAATTCATTCATCTCTCCATCTGCCTTCTCCTCGAACTCCTCTCAGTATTCTATGCATGCCTCCTGCCAGAGCTGCAGTCTATGACGCTTGTTCCAACAGTATTCTGCCCTCTCTCCAGCAACAACTGCCATCTCTGCCTCCCTCTCCTTATCCACCTCATACCCTTCCTCCTCTAGGTATACCACCAGAATTTCCACCTTCAATACCTTCATTACTCCATCCCCCTGCAGTATCCCTGCCCAATGCTCATCACTCATCACTTACAAGTCCACCTCCCCCAACTCTTCTGCCACCAAGTTATTCATCATCTGATACATCCAAAGTAAGTTCCCCACCTCCTTCCCCCCCAGAGTCGCTGGCCTCTCTCCCTCCAACATCATGGTGTCAGCTCTAGCACTTGCAGACTCATCTCATACCTCCAGGACATCCACCAGTTCCTCCTCACCAGCTGCCACCCCCTGTCCTCCATACACCACCTCCGGAACTTCGAATTGTATCCTCTGGGCCCCTCACATAGGCACATCTTCTTCCGCCCTGTTTCGGGAAGCCAGGCCACACCTGATAAGAGGAGTAGGGATAGGGGAGCCCTCCCAGTCCTCCTCCCAAACCTCTAGTGTGCCATCAGCATATGGATCCTTACTAGTCTTCTCCTTGTCCTCCCCTGCCTCCTTCTTGTCCTTCCCCTCCCCCATACCAGCCCAGACACTCACTTCGGTGCCCCCAGTGTCCTTCACCTTGCTCATATTTTCCAGCAGTCTGTTATCCATCTTGGCCAGTAGCTCTTTCTGTCTCTTACACCCCTGAGCCCTTTTCTACTGCTCCTTGGTCACTCGAATCTGCTTTCCATCCACTACCTCCAAGTGTATCGACTCTACAAAAGCTGCCCAAGCCTTCGCATGCCTCTCTACTATACTATCCATCTCCTTCAGCACTTCCAATAAATCCTCCTCCTCCTCCTCACTTCTCTTCACCCTTGTCACCTTATATAAAATCACTCCCCAGACCATTGCTGAAGGCCAGTCCCTCACCTTCCCAGTAGCTTCCTTCCCAGCCAGCCAAATCCTCACATCTACATTACCAGTCCTGAGCGAGATTCCTTCCCAGACCCTGAATCTGATATCTACCATCTCTTCATATTCTGCTATGAAATCCTCAACCCTCTTTCTCATCTCCATCACCATCACCATTGGTACTCCTTTCACCAGCAGTTGGACCACCCTGGGATCCCACTTCAGACAACGTACCATCGGAACACACACCTCCCCAACCACCAATCCAACCTTCAGTGCCTCCTCTAATGGTACTGCCTCCTTAAAACCCACCTCCACTCCCTCCAGTCTCTTCAGAAACTTCACTGATGCAGCTTCGGCCACCTGCTTAGCAATGAGCCCTAGCACCATTTTTGCCATCACTGCTAGGCCCCAGAAGCACAGTGTAACCATAAATACCGAGATCAATTTTTTAAGCAACGGGGCCACCGCCAGACCCATTACACTATCTGCCAAATCCCCTTGTCTTCCAAGCCTCAGCTGCTCAGCCTCACTATCAGCCATCACATCTAGATTTTTTTCCAGATTGACAGTCCTGTCACCATTAGCAGTTACACTCCCCCCAGCTGCTACTCCCCCAGCTCCACTGCCCCCCCTTCCAAGGGCTGCTCCCCCCTGTACTGTCACCTTCTCAGTCTCCTTGCCCTTCCTCAGCCAGCCCTCCAGCCCTGATGCCTGCTGTCTCCCCTTCACCGTCTCCGCGAAGCTTGCCCTCCCAGATTCTGAACCTCCGCCACCTCCTCCACCCCTTCCATGTCCACCTGCCAGCAGCCCCCTCATACTCCCCCTCAGTCCAGGACCCCTCTCCACCTGCTGCCAGTTGAAAGCGCTTAGGCCACCCTGTCCAGTATGCACCTCAGGTTGCCTGTCGGTCGCTATATTGTTAGTCTCTTTTCTCCAAAAACAATGTTGTAAGTGCTCTCCAAAGGTTGTATAACCTGAATGGTACTGGAAAGAGATGTACTAGATATTTTTACTATATCTATGATATGATCTATACAATCTACTATTATTTTGTAATAAAGTCTTTTGATTAATCTGAAGCTACTATTACACTTGAATTTAGTATGGCTGGAAACTATAAAGTTCAGTTCAATACTTTCATAATAACTACTTATTACTAAATATAAGTAAAACCAAAGAATAGTATTGTTTTTGTTTTATCTATTTGCATTATTGCAGGTAACTTTCAAATACTTCTCACCTTTATTCAACTGCTTAATCTTATCAAAGATCAGACTAAGCATACCATTCAGATCTTTTCTAAGGAGTTTATTCTCATCTAATATATGATTAATTTGCTCATGCATCACTTTATTCTAGATACTAAATAAATATATCTTACAAGTACTAAGATAATACACTTTACTGATTTGTTGATCTAAATGAGGTATATGGACATTTTGAGCTCAATCATAACTGTAATAGGTAATTATGTTAATGCTACTGTATTGTATCTTACTATTTAGCATAGAATAATTCTGGTCAATGAGATTTCAGTGTTCTTTGGCCAACTTGGTATTTTTATTATAATAATTTCACTCTAACTTAGCTTTGGCCAAACATTCTTTATATCTCTTTAATAAGTCTTGAGTCTCTTCTTCTTTATGGACTTTGAATTACAAGTCATTCTGCAAATATTGACAGGTATCATATAAATTAGTTCAAGAACTCATGACTTGAATATATAGAGTTAGTTGATGCTACAATTTACAGAATACATTATACTTTAGAATATATAATTTACTATCTTCTTCTAAACCAACTATAAAGTTGCAGTGAACAGACTTATAGCTCATTTCTGTAGGTAAAAAAGATAATTGATTGAGTCATGTGATTAATATTTCTGACTGAGCTAGATAAACTATAAACTTTAGCAAAATTTAGCAAAAAATTCTTGACAGCAGTAGCAATGTTGATATCAATAACTATCTTGATTTTTCACTATAGTATTCTCTTTATATTACTATAGACTTGTAATAGAAGACCATTCTTGAGCAAGTAATTTTTGATACTTTTAAAATAATTACAACCAATGCTAAGCATATTGAAGTAGATTTTTTGATAAATAGAAATATTATGATTTCAACAATATATAGTTCTCTTATTGATCTGAGTCTTATTCTTGAGATGTTGACTAGTATTGATTGCTCCTCCATCTATAGATCTGAGTTGAGCTATCAGAAAGATATCTTGTTTAGGTTTAATAAGAGCTTGAAAGTCTTCATACAATTCAGCAAATTCTTCTTTAGACATCTTAGTAGAGCAACTGCAACTACATCCTACTTTCAGAAAATGGAAAGCTTTTTCATATTTATTCATAATTATATCATCTACTATATATATATATATTATATATATAATACATACAGTTTGTCTGATTTTGTAAAATTTCTTCTATACAGCATATTAAAGAATATATAGGAATACCTCTATATACCACTAGTCTTTATATTTTCATTTTTTCCTTGATTCTTTGGAAGATTCTGGTAATTCTTACTTCTTAGAATTTAATTCCTGCTGGCTTCATCCATAAATATCTTCTTGATGAGTAGTATTTATGCTTTTATTAGAATAATTAGAACTGGCATATAGTTGATAAATTTTGTAGATAATTCTCTCTTTATCCAAATATTCTTAAATAGCTTTGGTATTAGATATTTTGAAAACATATGGAGCAATTTTCTTGCCTTACTCTTGTTTCAAAATGCTTCTGATGGTACTATAATTTCTCAGTTCCATAGTGGACTTAATGTAAATTAGTTTCATATTCATATTTTATATAGGGATAGTCCTATGTTGAAGGCAGACCAATTTTCACCTTGGACACGATAACAATGGAAATTTAATGACCGTATTTAGGGGTTGCATCAAATGTATGAATAGGTAATTCTTTCGGAAAGAAATGTAAGAACTTGTGAAATTGGCAAGCAAATCTTTTGAGTTTGTCTGCAAACGAATGCTTGAGTTAAAGGATCATATGTAAATCTCGCTAAGCAATATGATCAAAGGAGTTTCTAGAGTTGAGTATTTTGGTCTTTACACTACCGCTACTTTTTGCAACAACACTAGCGTTAAGTATTATCAATACAAAGTTGTGTTCATGACATGCGCTAAAAGCTTTCAACATCCAAAGTTTCAACAAGTATTTATACTTCTATCATCAAATTTTCGAGCTCGTTGACTAGATTTCCCTTCAGAACTTCCCAGTGACGTTTCGGGGACGCGTTTTTTGGATAGAGAAGGCAAATCGCTAACGGTAGACGTAAATTGTTTATGCCAGCATTCATAATCTGGGGTCGCGGCAATGTCGAGATTGTAGACGTAACAAAAGAACTCCCAGAATACGCTCGGAAGACCATCAAAGAGATGGAGTACATTAGAAACTTCTTTTTTTTCATGCAAAGCTTTGAACGGGTCTCGAGTAGCGGCGCGCCAATATACCTTATTCCGATCGTGCATGAAGGCGACGGTATAGCAAAGTGCCTCTAGGTCGTCTCCAGCACCAAGGTATTTTCCCCAATTGTGAGATGCGAAAATTATATGGCCCATTGGCCACCCCAAAGGAGCAGTCTCTCTCTTGTTGCATCGCTGAACCGCAAGGCCAAAATCGATCAATCGGAATTTGTCGCCGACTTTCACGATGTTGCCGGGTTGGATGTCGTTGTGGATGTAGTGGTGGTCGTGAATGCTTTTCAGAACTTCGAGGATGTCAATTATAATATTACAGGCAATCAGAGCATCGATCTTAGTGGCTTTTCGGCCGACCATGCTAGTGACAATGTAGGGGATTCTACCATTGAAGTCCTCGTGCAACAACTTCGGGATGCATTCGACCTCGTTAAGTTTCTTCAACGTTCCCGCTTCACGTCGCAGAAGATAGCTACCAAAACTGTACTTGATGGCGACTCGTTCATTGTCCGCAGTGAGTCCTTCGAAGACCACGGTATCCGATCCGGTACCCAAAAGTCGACGCACTTTTATGTCGCCAATGTTAGTTGTCACAATCGAAAGATCCAACGGGGAGCTTTTTTTCGCCCGTTCCATGACAGCGTCATACAAAGCCTTGTTTCTGACGCGCTGATCCGAAAAAAAGTTCGGTGGACGAATGGCTGGGCCCATTGCTGAAATATCTTTCCTTGCGCCAAGGTTCCCGAAATCTCTAGGAGAAGCGCTGGCGCGCAAAATGTCAGCTTTTTTGAAAGTCTTGAAAACACGCCCTAAGATATTCATGGTGTCCTGATTCCATTCATAATCCACTGTCTGATGGCATTTCATACTTCCATCGAAATATACATACCACAGACTGTAGTTCCTGGCATCGGTGATGATCGATACACATATGCTCGTGTCGTTCCTTCCACTCTGGAAGAAACGTTGGGAATACCTAAAGCACTGAACGAGCGCACTGTCCTTATGAGAGGCCTGCCAGGCTGCTTTGTCCTCGAGTCCCCAGCATCTTGCGTAGTCGATCTCAGGACATCTTTTGTTGCAGAAACGAGACCATTCGCTACGCGTAAGATAGTGATCTGCGTAAATTTCATCCAACCCACCACCAACCCGGTCATCCCAGTTCACAGTCAGCTGGAAAATTCCAGCCAGTTTCTCATACAAATCTTGCATCCATGGTTGCACCTCCCTAATTACATCTGTCCATGCAGGGTCGGGGTCGTCATCATCTTGTTGTATTTGGTCGTAGATTGCTTTGACACGGCGGGTCTCGTTGCGAGTCAGCTCTTCCAAAAATGAGAGATCATCGATGTCTCCTTGAAAATCGCTATGCTCTTTGATGTATTGGGCGTGGGCGGACATCGACGTTCTGGCGGAATAATTGTCGAGGGGGGGTTCAGCCGCTAAAGAATAAGATATCGATAGATTGATGAGCAGATGGATCAAGTAACATTTATACGCGTGGGAAAAGCACAATCGTCACGCAGGGGCATAATCAGCGATTACCGGTTGGCTTTTGGATGACAACACTGATACGCATCGCGGCTGGCTGGTTGGCAAAGTAGAAAGAAATAAACCGTGCCGGGTGTAACTTAGTGCCTTGCAGATCGTCTTCGATGCTGAGGTCAGCAATATCGCCCTGCAGAGCCGTTAGCTCGTCATTGGGTGTGTCAAGAGGAATGTCGACTTTCCAGAGTTGGATAAGGGCAGCATCGATTCCGTCAAACGTATTAGACCTCTTCTCCTTGATTGCTTCTTTAAGTTTGTTGACGGACTTTCCATTACCGATGTCGACATCAAATACATTGTCCTCGGGATCCTCGCCCAGGACGAGACAGTTGAGCGTGATGTTGGGCATGGCTAGACAGAGCGAGAAAAAAGAGGAAAGTTGGATTAATCTATCTACAAAGCTGTCTGTGAAATGTGTAGAGCTAGCATTGTCGTCGAAATCACGCAATCACAAGATGCCTGAACTACCTTGGTTCTTTAATGGAATTCAGAGTCGTGGACGATTGTTACGATTGTTTATTTACAAGAGAATCGAGGCTTGTTTTAAAAAACAAGTCACAACGCATTTTCGAAAAACGGCTACGTCAAAATTTAATCTGGTTTTGTTGCAGCACGCCCCATATCATAGACATCCATGCTTTATGCTTCCAAAAAAAAAAACTACAATCGGGGCGAACTCGCGAATGCAAAAAAATCCGGACAAATAATTAACACAGGAAACCACAAAATACCCCCAAAAAGTAATCAAGTCGAACCATTGGGAATAAAAAGACGGAAAGCAAAATAAAATAAAGGAACCACAACGCAATATTGCCACCCTCATAATAAATCAACCAAACTATCCATGCAACACCGGATTGGCTCCCGACACCCATGGCGGCATCCCGCTATCGCCCGTGGAGCCGAGTTTCCACCCGCCTAAAGAGGTTGCTGACGTTGATGCCCGATGCCTTTGCCACGATACGCAGGATATCTGTGAGGCTGACGGCGCCAACGGCCTTGCTACGCTCGTCGATGCACCATACGCGGTGAGCCTTGGTGGCGGCGAGCTTGGCAATCGTGTACCCGATGTTAAGAGGATATGAGTTGTGTTTATCATCTCTCCACAATCTAATGAATACCAATGAATGTGCCCAAAATCAGAACCGTTTCTCATCATCTACGCCCTATTTGTTGTGCATGGTGTTGACAAACTCGATACAGAAGGCCAGTAGCTCTTCATGACATACTGTTGTGGAAGTAATGCATGAAATCGAGCAAATAATAAATACAAAATGGTTTAGGATTATGTGCAAAGGTTGCTGGTGAACATTCTCATTGCTGTTTAACGCTTAAAACCCATCCGAAGCAAGAGAATTAATGTGTCCTCCGTTTCGTTCCGGACACAATGAAGGATGACAGTGACATCATCCAGCATGGTCGCGCCCATTTTTTTTGGATTTAGACCAATCTTACATCCCAAAGTTCAATCACAACATCAGGAATGGTAGCCAGATGTCATTTGATGTGCCAAACAAAAACCCCAAAAATGAAATATGCGCAAAAAGAGTGTACAAGTTGGATGAAATAAATATGTAAACAGGCATTTCGTACGTACCTTTTTTCGGTTCAGCAGCTATGAATTAGTCTGAACCATCTCTACATGTGACCGTGATTGTGTGGTAGCTTACGGCTCATACCGACTCCCGAACCAACGAGGGTGCGAACGTGTAAGACTTTGATCTAGCACTTCTACATTTGTTAAATATCTCTGTGCAGATAAGTGTTTCATATCAACGTGGGGAATCTTGTATAATCTTCGAAATCCGAAATACCTATTAACTTTATTTTTGACCGGTTCCTTATGCCGGTCTTGGTTGCTGTAAACCAACTGATGAGCCCCTTAAGCAAGGGCGAAACCAGTTCCATAGAAACACCTATCCGGCTGCACGCAACCCATCTTCCATTGTCGTAGGCAAACACACGAACTCTTACTATGTGTCAGTGTGGTCCCGCCGATGTCGAGTGCCACGCGTGTTTGAGACGGCTACAGAGTCATAAGGTGATCCGAGCCAAGCAGGCATATCAGCCTCGCGAACGATGACACACAGGAGTCACTCGCCATTGATGCGCCCACAGATACGATACAAATATGCTTGCGCGAGCATCCAGTGCCCTGCTAGACATCTGTCGAAGATGTGAGGAACCACCACTACTGCCACTGCTGGAATCACCAGAGCAAGCGTACGTTAAATGGCGGCTCGAGGCGAGGTACCGTCGCGTGAAATTCCACCATAAGTTGGATTCCGTGCCAACCTTGCCAACCTCGCATACCAAAAGTATCTGCTGTTCATCGGTGGAAATCCAGCTTCATGCTGTTCCCTTTCTTGGCATCCTTTTGGTTGTTGATCCTCACACTCTCCCTCACCTTTCAACATGATCACATAATTGAAAGCAAGCTTTTACAAAAAAAAAAAAAAAAAAAAACCGTCGATTCCACGAACTCCAGCCTCGTCTTCAACGTCATCGGCTCGCCGAACCGCTCCACAGCCCCATCCGTACAAATGACCCTTCGCCCATTTATCTCTCTCTCAGCTCGGGCACGAAGACCACATGCCCGCGTCAACATCAAAATCGATGAGTTTGTCATTGATGAGATCATGGAGTCTATTGTTGGGCCAATTGTAGAGCCAATAGCATGATAGTGAGAGAATATTAGCCAAAATGATATTGCCAGTTGTAGGGGATATAATTATGTGCTATTAGTCGTTCGATGGGGAAATATTGTGTACGAATGTAATTGCATGTAATTATAGGATCTTAGGTAATTGCTAGAAATGAATCCGATGGATAAATATTCCACGGAACCAAGTCACATAATTATGTCACGTGTAGAATCTGCAATAAATATAAACAATCACACCAGATTTTCACCATAAACATGGTAAGCCTTCGAACTTCTTTTGCCGATATTCATTTAGCATTCGCCTTATTCAAATATACATTTTGGAACATTAGTCTCGCCTCGAATTACTCAGCCCTGAAGGTATGTCTCATGCTGGTTATCCCTCCCCTTTCAAACACCAGCCCCATTGTTCATTCCTGTGTTATCTTCATTTCAGGTCTTCGTATTGACGGTCGTCGCGCCAATGAATTGCGAAAGCTCACCGCCAAGACTGGCGTGCTCAGTCAAGCCGACGGGTCTGCCTACATCGAGCAAGGCAACACAAAATGTCTGGCCGCCGTGTATGGCCCTCGCGAGGTAAGTCAATTGCCTTACTAATAAGAATACACCTTAATAGCATCGCTTCATAGGGCAAGCGATTCGCCTCTTGTTTGTATACATATAAATTTTCGTTGAATTATTAATTTATTCTTTGCAACTCCAGGTCCGCCACAAGATGAATATGCTTCACGACCGTGCCATTATCAACGTCGAATTCAACATGGCTCCTTTCAGTACAGCAGAGCGCAAGAAACGGTCCAAGAACGACAAGCAAGTATCAAAATCAGTCCTCGGGATAATAGTTGGCATAAATCTGTATTTTATTTAACTCCAGCATATACAATCTCTGCATTAGACGTTCTCTCGAGCTCTCATCTTCCATTAAACAGACCTTCGAACCGGTTATCAAGACCACACTATACCCGCGGTCACAGATTGACATCTACCTCCAGATTTTGCAGCACGATGGTGGTATGCGCCGATTTCCGCCATCTGCTGTATTTGTCACATTATTCACATTCGCCATCAGATAATAACACATAATTCAACTCACATTATGCGTCATCGCCCGTAATTTACTCCGCTCCCTATCTTCCGAATAACTATGCCGTCTCTGAAGGTGATTTGCAAGCCTGCATTAACGCCGCGACCCTAGCACTTATTGACGCCGGTCTTCCCATGATCGACTACGTGTGTGCCTGCACCGCTGGCAGCATTGACAAAGAACCTATCGTAGGTATGTGTCAAATTGGCGTGTCTGTGTATTGCAGTACGGCGGGCTATTGCCAGCACGATCAATTGGAACGGTATAACCCATCCGTCCGCGCCCCCCCCCTGTACATGATGCAGACCTCAACCACGTTGAGGAGTCATCGGACAGCCCCGAGCTGACCGTCGCCATCCTACCCAAGACCGGAAAAGTCAACTTGCTTCAGGTAAATAATATATATCTTCGACTGTCTAGTGTCAGCTGAGCCCAAATTTGTGAATTTGAATTCTGAGGAGTCTTAATATCTTTCGCGACAGATGGAATCCCGCCTCCATGTCGACAACTTCGAGAGTGTTGCTAATCTGGCCTCGGAGGGATGCGAGAATATCTACCAGATACTGGATCAGGTCATACGCGACAGGACAAAAGGGTTGTTGAAACAGATGAAACAGTAGGCCTATCGATTACATGGAGAGTGGCGGAGCCAGGGGAAAAGTATGGGTTGTTTGGAGACTATTTTTCTGTTTGTAAATAGTTACACACAAAACAAGTTTACTACAGGATCATGTGCGTGATTTGGGCTGTATTTTTTTTTTTTTTTTTTTTTTTTTTGTTGTTCATGGAACTGGTTTAATTCGATGTCAAACCTTATTAAATATCCCCACTCATATGACGGATGATTTATGAAGCATGTATTCATGTACGGGCATTATTCGCGACCCAGTAACAAATATAGTCCATCCATGCAAGTCAAACAATGTTGGCCCAAGAATGAATCGTTTCCTCCTGAAGCAGTAAAGCAAAAGTGCAGCGGTATCCACGATGCCTCAAATTGCACATGGGTATAACGAAAACAAAACAATGTAGTAAATTTCGCATGAACATCCAAAATTGCATACATACATACCCTCTCCCCGCCCACCCTTCTTTCCACAAACAACGCACACACAACTCGCACAACCCATTACTCCTTTTTCAGCGCCCGTTTCGCCCTCCTGTCCTCAATATCTATGCTTGCAAGGCTTTTGCTCGCATTCACGAACTGGATCACGTTGATGATCTGCTTGGCGGCGCAGATGGGGAAAGTGACGGTGGCGAGGATGAGGCGGAGGTCATACTCGAAGACTGACACCGTGGACGGAATGGGTTGGGGAGAAAGGTGAATCCAGGTGGTAAGAGTCGAGGCTCGGAGCGGTGTCAGTTCCTTTCGCGTCACGAAGTGTACTACATACCTGGTAAAGGTTTAGTGGTCGCGAGCACGTAGAGCGCTACAAAGAACAGCTCATTACCGGCGCACATGAAGAAGAGCACGTTCTATGGGAATAATTGAAAAGAGAGTCAATGGGATCGTCGATTGGCAAATGCACACATGACAATGGATAACCCTGGTCCGAGTGCGACCGTATATTCCAAAATATAAGCGATTATTGTCAAGAATTCTCAAGAACTCGTTCCCAAGCACTCGCACCACTCAAACTGCAACCCTCATCAAGCTACGAGAATACGTACGTTGTTCTTATAGTAGGCCCTTAAAAACGGGTTCGAATCTTCCTTGATCTGTTTGTGGCTTTCCGCACCTTCTGTCAGCGAACTGAAAAAAAAAAAAAAAAGTGAAACCGCGAATAAAGTCGAAACACATATGATTTGATCATAAACTAATCACGACTTGCTATACCTCCTGAGCTTACCTGTACATGTGCATATAATGGCTACTGATGTCGAGCGAGATGAGGAATTGGAAGAGAACGGCGTAGGTGGGATATACGGAGGCCAGGAAACACAGAAGGCACGTTGTGGTGCATCTATCGAAATGCAGTAAAGAGAATAATATGTTGATATGATGGCGAGATGACCCTTGAGTGCTGAGGAGTGATGAGTAATAGGGATCATATTCACCTGTCTGTCACCATATCTAATACGGCGCCAAACTTGCTGCCTAAAAAGGTGGGTGGGTTGGAGAGATCGGTTGCGTGACTTCAGAAGACCGCTGGTATGCCGGTTCGGAGCCGATCATGTCGTTTCACTTACATTGATCCAGGGCTCGCGCCGCGTGCCCGTCGACAGCGTCCAGCAAGCACGAAATAACGTACAAGGTTACGCACACGACAGGGTGGTTCGGCATGTAGTAGAGCGAGATGCCCGCCAAGAGGATGCGTGAGTAGCCTGTGAGCAGAATTGCAGTTGCTGGGTGTTAGCTGCGCACAGCGTTCATGCGTGGGTGGCTACGTAAGTTTCAAGGACAAAGAGACAGGACATGCCTATCAGGTTTGGAACAAAGAGGAAAATATTATCTGTGGTGGTGTCAGAATCCATCTGTGACTGGAGGGATTGTTGGGTGGTGGTCTGGGCCGCCTTGCTCTTTGCCATTTGGCGGGTGGTGTGAATTACCAAGTGGCTAGTGGATGTTGGGCGTGTCGGCAGTCAGCAATAATTCGACGCAGAGTCTATCACGTGAGCATATTTTATCGTCATGTGGGTGGGTGTTCCTCTTTGGGGCAATGCCCCGTGCGCCCATGCGCGTGCCAATCCAACCGGCAGCTGCTTTGGATAAACAACGTCTTTGAAATCGTAGAGGCCTAGAGTATGTTTTTTCGAATTTGGCCTCGTTGGTGAAGTTGGTGGCGTGAGCATTGCATATTGGTGACTGCTGCTGACCCGTGGCGATACCCGACTCTCGACTCCAAACCGACACCCGACTTCCCCGACTTCCGACTTTGCCTGACGAACACCAGTCCGCTCCCATGCGCTTGCAACACTACTTTCGCGCTGCCACCGCCGTGCTATCCATATTTTGGTACATCTCTACTTCTTCGACTCCCCGATCGGCTGTTGTTTATTTCTCTTACTGACGCTATCTTTCACCACCAGCCTCTTTCTCCTTACCTCGGCTCCGCATGTCGTTCCTCGCGCCCCACCACTGGATACTCCCTCCGGTACTATATTACCGGAACCCAGCCCATCACCTGTACTCTCGCCCGAAGATTCGAGCCACGTCTCACCTGAGGTGCACACAGTCGACTCGGTGGGCAACTCGTCTGAGGACTCGGTGCTGCCGCCGCAGAATTATTCGTGCCACTCCATTGGAGAGTGCATACAGTGTACGGATCTCGAGCGGGTAAGTTATCTGTTTTTGATGTTGTGCCCGTCGACCAACATGAATTTGCAACGGGTTACGCTGATCCTCGATCCCTCGTCATGTAGAAAACCGAACACTACTGCTCCAAGTACGGCAACAAGGAACCGATCACGTGCACTGCAACTGAGAGGGTTTCTTTCGTAGGACCACCTACATCTACATTTCGGCCATGCGCAAGGGTGAAAACGGTGGAGAGAGCGAAATTTTTCCAGTTCCAGGTGTGTGTGGTGGGCGGTGTAAAAAGGCAAATATTGTCATAGATCATGAGCGACTGGATCGAATGAGAATTCATTCCCACAAATGACGAGCATTTAACGAAGGCCTGACGTAAACAAACAAGATATTCATTGCTAATCGCTCGTGCGCATTATCATTCTGATCTCATTTATCAGATCTTCAACATCGTCATCTCCGTCTGTGCCGCGAGCCTTCTATTCTGGCGGCAGCGCAAGCTCGCCACGGAACAGTACCGACGAATGGCGCGGCGAATCGGCACCGCTGCATGATCGAATCAAGGTTAAAACGAGCAAGTGTGGCTAGGGATAGGGTACATGTGTAGATATACATTTTTTAGGTGCATGTCTGTGAATGATCTCACCTTGATCGACGTCTTTGCTAATTGTATATTTTTCGACCTATGGCTCTTTTGTTGTAATGGTAGAAATATTTTGGGAATGGGTGGGGTGGATGGATGATAGTGATATGTCCAGAGCCTGCGGATGGGAGAGGATTATTTGTTTATAGCGATGATCATGCCCAATTTGGAGTGTAGCGAAACCTACGACGTAGGGTAACAACCCCGTTCCTGTATTTGCTAGCATTCGCCAGGTTTCTGCTTTATTTGTATCATAACTCGCGTGAGCAGAAGTTTTCGAGTCTTGACATAGCTTGCTAATTTCACTCCCACCCTGTATTTTTTAATGGCATTCTGTAATCTCAAATGTTTTTGAGCCCATCCATATCCAACATTAGTGAAGCTAATTCAAGCGTACGAACAAAGGTATGGTGTGCACCACACTCACGTCAACCAGATAGTACCCGATTGGAAAGATTATGTCGTGGAGGAAGGTATCGTTGAAACCGGCAGGTGCAAAATAATTCACAAGATCAAAACCATATTGATGGCTATTTAAATAAGGTGACGATCCGAAAAAGATAAGAATAGATATAATAATGGTAGAGAGCTAACATCCGAGGTGATGCAGCGAGGCCGGGAAGACACGAATCAAAAGGAATACAGCCGACAATGAACGCAAAAAAAGTTCATGCTTCAATCTACGTGTTCATTGAATTCGTTCAATTGGCTAAGAGGATAATAATGGCTTCGAGACGCAGGTTCCCATCCGCCGTCACTGTCGTCGTCGCCGGCGCCTTCGCCGCCGGCCGCGAGAGCTTGCTGATGTGCAGCGGCCTGTCCCTCGATGAACGCCTTGGTTTCCTTTGAGAAGCGCTTGAATGAATCGGAGTAGCTTCGGTGCAATCGGTTGCTAACATCCTCCATGGCGGGCCGCTTCAGGGGATCCAGATCCCAACACTCACGAATGATATCCGCCAACACATTGGGCATGCCGGGTATCGGGTCCTCGCGCATTTTGTCCTCCCTGAACAGCATTCCCGCGGGGGCACCCGGTTAACAAGCTCCCATAGACGGTCCCGTAGCAGTAGACGTCCGAGGCCGTCGTGTAGCTTCCGCCGGGACGGAACATCTCGGACGGGAGGTAGGCGAGCCGACCATATTGACTGTCGCCATCGTCGCCGTTCTCGACGCTTTGGGACGGTCGTGAGGGCACGCCCTTGGCTTGCGATATACATGACGTTGTCCGGGTGGAGGTCGTTGTGCGTCAGGCCGACCTTGTGGATGTCGGCCAGGTTGGAGGAAAGGAGGACGACGGCCTCCCAGATTTCATCCCACGAATCCGACAGCATTCTGGTCGAGTGGTCTTCCTTCCACGTAGTGCATATCGGATCCCGCCTGTTTGGAAAGCCCGTAAACCTTCGGGGTCCGTTACCCTGGGCTGCTACAAGAGTGCTTAGAATTATCATTGGGAGACAAGATACTTGCAATAGATTGAAATATATACACATACTCTTAGATCGTTCCACATTTAAATTTGAACGAAAACATAAAGTTAATTAAAAAAAAA